>OW386285.2:351177138-351403980 GCA_936432065.2 Rutpela maculata | reverse complement strand
CATCTATCTAGTGATTTTTCTAAATTATTAATAACTATTGTAGCCGCGAAAAACACTTTTAATTATTTAAACATTATAGAAATTATGATAAAAGTACAACAATTTTCTAGAATTTGCGATGGAAAATGTTTAATTTTGTCAAACGGAATCTAAAGTGATGAAATCCTACTACAAAGAAATTAAACATAATGACATTACCACCGGATTAAATAAAACAGTGTCTTTTAAACATCAAAATGAAGTGCTACATCAAAACGAGATCAATTATACTCATATTCTACAAAATATGGATAACTCCACTCGAAAAAACCAGAGATGGGATAGGTTATCATATAAAAACACAGATATATTACCTCATAATGCAGAAACATAGAAAATAATTAAAATTTAGAATAAAAAAGAATATTTCCAGTAAAGAACATTTTATAGTGATACAAAGTTTTTTGAATAGTAATTTAAGTCTGATCTAAATAGATGCGATGTATTATAGGTATTTTAGTTTTTGACGATATTTCACTATTTTTTACCAACGAAGGAGTAGGTTCAACAACGAATGAATGCTGAGAATGTTATCTATACCAGCTATATGGAGGGGGCTGAGAGCGGCTTACTTATGACCGTTGAATATCAGTTGAATTAATTTCAGTCTAAAGTTTTGTTGTTGTGTACTTGTGTTCGAAAATCAAATGACAACGCTTTCGTTTGATCTGGATCAGGAGTAAGCAGTTTTCATATACATATCTTTGGAAAATAATAGCACATACTTTGAATATTTTTTAATTTAAATGCATGCATAAATAAATATTTTGTTTTTTTCAGCGATTTAAGCATGTCTCTACCGTTACCCCGCAGATGTAATTCATGCGATGGAGATTTGTGTTTGTGTCCCTGGGACGAGGAGCCGTATGTAAAATTTAATGCTTTCTAATATTCTCAGATTTAACAAGGAAGTTTTTTGTCAGAATACACCTCGAGGAAGGGTATATTGCTCAAGGTGAGCCTCCAAAATCTCCTCTTCCAGTCATGCTATTAATCCAACCAGAGCCTATCTCTATGGATCAGGAGTAAGTAGTTTTCAAATACATTTTCTTTAAAAAATAATACCACGTACTTATACACCCATTTCGCTTAAAACTAAGTGTGATTTGTTCTAATACTTTGAACATCTTTAATTTAAATGCACACATAAATAAATATTTTGGCTTTTCAGTGATTTAAGCATGTCTCTACCGCTACCTCGCAGATGTAATTCATGTGATGGAGATTTGTGCTTGTATCCCTGGGACGAGAAGCCGTAAGTAAATTTTAATGCTTTCTAATATTCTCAGATTTAACAAGGAAGTTTTTTGTCAGAATACACCTTGAGGAAGGGTATATTGGTCAAGGGGGACCTTCACCACCACCATCACCACCACCACCACCTACAAAACCATAGATATATGTGTACTTCTACTAAATATATGCATATATATTTAGTAGCACGTATTACTATATGTATTCTAATTATGTAATTTAGTCATGGATTGATAACATAGAAATAGTGTGATGTTGTGGCCTCATCTATCATCAGTATTAATAAATTAATTTGAAAATAACACTTCAGTATTTATTTGAGCAACAGTGAAGACAGTCATAATGTCGGATTCTAGTATTGAAAATGATTCATTTTCATTCACTTCACCATGTTCATCTTCTTATTGGAAATATGTGGATAGTATTCTTGTAAATTGTAGAGAGAAAACTAAACAGGAGAAACAACTAATCAACGAAGTAAAATATTCATTATCAAATTCTACTCTACAAGTCTCGACAGGAATAAGCGGTGCTAGAGGTTTCGAGCCATCAGTCAGACTTATCAGTTCAACTGATGTAATTTCGCTTATGGATTTGGATTGGTATGATTTTATTGCAAATATTGATATTACACCGGACAATGACAAAGAAAAGGAATTCATTGAAACTGTAATGGAGTTTGAAAATTTTAAAATATCCAGTCAACTATGTATGGATGAACATCTATTATTACTAGAAAGTGGTGATAGTGTTATATATATTAATGATGAGTGTATCAAAGAACTTGTCAAGATTAAACATTTAGTTAATTTTAGATTAGACTTTTTACAGTGTTTAGATTTTAAGAACTTTTATAATAATTCTATGCTGTATATTACTAATTTTGATTGTGACAAGGAAACATATGTTGATAAATTAAAAAACCTATGTAATTTAAATAAATGTGAGCAAGCTTACTGTTTACTAGAGTATATAGAATTTAATAAAAATACAATTGTTCTTGATATTGATAGGATGGTGATGTATAATGCTAATTAAAATAAATTTTATGAAATCATCTAGTGTGTGTTTATTTTATAAATACTAAATATAACTAGAAATAAGTGAATATCCAAGTCAGGTTGGCCGAGTGGTCTAAGGCGTCAAATTTAAGCTCTGATTCCCCTGTGGGAGCGTGGATTCGAATCCCACACCTGACAAAAAAATGTTTATTTTGTCATTACAACATATTTTATTATTGTCGTTTTCATATAAAATATATTGGTATAGAGCAGAGTGTGAATATGACTGGGAAGTTTGTAATAAAACGCTGTAAAATGTGCTAACAAAAATTTATTTAATAATTCCCATATCTCGTAAAGTATTTACATAAACATCATATTTCATGCCTAGACGCCTGTTCAACCTTATCGCTTCAACCAAGTCATTAGGGTCGGTATCTGAATCCCAATTTAATATATCTTAATTTTTCATTCTCTCAGAAGTTTTTTGATAATTATCAAAAACACTATGCTTGGAACGCCTCACAACTTGCTGCTCTGACGTCAAATCTACTGCAGATGGCGCTGCTGAGTTTTCTAATTCTTCGTTTGCTTGTATTTTATGTTCAGCAGGAGATGTATACTTTCCTCCAAGTAACGTTATCACCTGTCTATTTTGATTTTTCCTTTCATCTTCAATTGTCTGAGATGGTCGACTAATGCTTTCCGAGGTCACTACCCGGCTATTGGATGGAATATATGGAGCATTGTTGTGCACTTTTTGTAAGTGACTTTTTAAGTTATCCTGTCTTTTAAATGTTTTATTACACAAATCACACTGAAAAGATTTGTTTTTATGAATATTAGCGTGACGGCTTAACCCACTGAACCAAGTGAATGTTGCATTACAGATATTACAGGTATACATGTTTTACGTTTCACTCTATGACATCAAATGATATAACTAGTATGTTATCCCCATTTATCCTTATTATCCTTAATTACCCTCGTTTTATCGTTATTTACCCTTGTTTTATCCCTATTTACCCTCGTTTTACCCTTATTTACCCTCTTTTTACCCTTAATTACCCTTATTTACCCTTAATTACCCTCGTTTTACCCTTATTTATCCTTGTTTTACCCTTATTTACCCTTAATTACCCTCATTTATCCTTGTTTTATCCGTAATTACCCTCGTTTTAGCGCTAAAACAAGGGTAATTACGGATAAAACAAGGATAAATGAGGGTAATTAAGGGTAAATAAGGGTAAAACAAGGATAAATAAGGGTAAAACGAGGGTAATTAAGGGTAAATAAGGGTAATTAAGGGTAAAACAAGGGTAAATAAGGGTAAAACGAGGGTAAATAGGGATAAAACAAGGGTAAATAAGGATAAAACGAGGGTAATTAAGGATAATAAGGATAAATGGGGATAACATACTAGTTATATCATTTGATGTCATAGAGTGAAACGTAAAACATGTATACCTGTAATATCTGTAATGCAACATTCACTTGGTTCAGTGGGTTAAGCCGTCACGCTAATATTCATAAAAACAAATCTTTTCAGTGTGATTTGTGTAATAAAACATTTAAAAGACAGGATAACTTAAAAAGTCACTTACAAAAAGTGCACAACAATGCTCCATATATTCCATCCAATAGCCGGGTAGTGACCTCGGAAAGCATTAGTCGACCATCTCAGACAATTGAAGATGAAAGGAAAAATCAAAATAGACAGGTGATAACGTTACTTGGAGGAAAGTATACATCTCCTGCTGAACATAAAATACAAGCAAACGAAGAATTAGAAAACTCAGCAGCGCCATCTGCAGTAGATTTGACGTCAGAGCAGCAAGTTGTGAGGCGTTCCAAGCATAGTGTTTTTGATAATTATCAAAAAACTTCTGAGAGAATGAAAAATTAAGATATATTAAATTGGGATTCAGATACCGACCCTAATGACTTGGTTGAAGCGATAAGGTTGAACAGGCGTCTAGGCATGAAATATGATGTTTATGTAAATACTTTACGAGATATGGGAATTATTAAATAAATTTTTGTTAGCACATTTTACAGCGTTTTATTACAAACTTCCCAGTCATATTCACACTCTGCTCTATACCAATATATTTTATATGAAAACGACAATAATAAAATATGTTGTAATGACAAAATAAACATTTTTTTGTCAGGTGTGGGATTCGAATCCACGCTCCCACAGGGGAATCAGAGCTTAAATTTGACGCCTTAGACCACTCGGCCAACCTGACTTGGATATTCACTTATTTCTAGTTATATTTAGTATTTATAAAATAAACACACACTAGATGATTTCATAAAATTTATTTTAATTAGCATTATACATCACCATCCTATCAATATCAAGAACAATTGTATTTTTATTAAATTCTATATACTCTAGTAAACAGTAAGCTTGCTCACATTTATTTAAATTACATAGGTTTTTTAATTTATCAACATATGTTTCCTTGTCACAATCAAAATTAGTAATATACAGCATAGAATTATTATAAAAGTTCTTAAAATCTAAACACTGTAAAAAGTCTAATCTAAAATTAACTAAATGTTTAATCTTGACAAGTTCTTTGATACACTCATCATTAATATATATAACACTATCACCACTTTCTAGTAATAATAGATGTTCATCCATACATAGTTGACTGGATATTTTAAAATTTTCAAACTCCATTACAGTTTCAATGAATTCCTTTTCTTTGTCATTGTCCGGTGTAATATCAATATTTGCAATAAAATCATACCAATCCAAATCCATAAGCGAAATTACATCAGTTGAACTGATAAGTCTGACTGATGGCTCGAAACCTCTAGCACCGCTTATTCCTGTCGAGACTTGTAGAGTAGAATTTGATAATGAATATTTTACTTCGTTGATTAGTTGTTTCTCCTGTTTAGTTTTCTCTCTACAATTTACAAGAATACTATCCACATATTTCCAATAAGAAGATGAACATGGTGAAGTGAATGAAAATGAATCATTTTCAATACTAGAATCCGACATTATGACTGTCTTCACTGTTGCTCAAATAAATACTGAAGTGTTATTTTCAAATTAATTTATTAATACTGATGATAGATGAGGCCACAACATCACACTATTTCTATGTTATCAATCCATGACTAAATTACATAATTAGAATACATATAGTAATACGTGCTACTAAATATATATGCATATATTTAGTAGAAGTACACATATATCTATGGTTTTGTAGGTGGTGGTGGTGGTGATGGTGGTGGTGAAGGTCCCCCTTGACCAATATACCCTTCCTCAAGGTGTATTCTGACAAAAAACTTCCTTGTTAAATCTGAGAATATTAGAAAGCATTAAAATTTACTTACGGCTTCTCGTCCCAGGGATACAAGCACAAATCTCCATCACATGAATTACATCTGCGAGGTAGCGGTAGAGACATGCTTAAATCACTGAAAAGCCAAAATATTTATTTATGTGTGCATTTAAATTAAAGATGTTCAAAGTATTAGAACAAATCACACTTAGTTTTAAGCGAAATGGGTGTATAAGTACGTGGTATTATTTTTTAAAGAAAATGTATTTGAAAACTACTTACTCCTGATCCATAGAGATAGGCTCTGGTTGGATTAATAGCATGACTGGAAGAGGAGATTTTGGAGGCTCACCTTGAGCAATATACCCTTCCTCGAGGTGTATTCTGACAAAAAACTTCCTTGTTAAATCTGAGAATATTAGAAAGCATTAAATTTTACATACGGCTCCTCGTCCCAGGGACACAAACACAAATCTCCATCGCATGAATTACATCTGCGGGGTAACGGTAGAGACATGCTTAAATCGCTGAAAAAAACAAAATATTTATTTATGCATGCATTTAAATTAAAAAATATTCAAAGTATGTGCTATTATTTTCCAAAGATATGTATATGAAAACTGCTTACTCCTGATCCAGATCAAACGAAAGCGTTGTCATTTGATTTTCGAACACAAGTACACAACAACAAAACTTTAGACTGAAATTAATTCAACTGATATTCAACGGTCATAAGTAAGCCGCTCTCAGCCCCCTCCATATAGCTGGTATAGATAACATTCTCAGCATTCATTCGTTGTTGAACCTACTCCTTCGTTGGTAAAAAATAGTGAAATATCGTCAAAAACTAAAATACCTATAATACATCGCATCTATTTAGATCAGACTTAAATTACTATTCAAAAAACTTTGTATCACTATAAAATGTTCTTTACTGGAAATATTCTTTTTTATTCTAAATTTTAATTATTTTCTATGTTTCTGCATTATGAGGTAATATATCTGTGTTTTATATGATAACCTATCCCATCTCTGGTTTTTTCGAGTGGAGTTATCCATATTTTGTAGAATATGAGTATAATTGATCTCGTTTTGATGTAGCACTTCATTTTGATGTTTAAAAGACACTGTTTTATTTAATCCGGTGGTAATGTCATTATGTTTAATTTCTTTGTAGTAGGATTTCATCACTTTAGATTCCGTTTGACAAAATTAAACATTTTCCATCGCAAATTCTAGAAAATTGTTGTACTTTTATCATAATTTCTATAATGTTTAAATAATTAAAAGTGTTTTTCGCGGCTACAATAGTTATTAATAATTTAGAAAAATCACTAGATAGATGATCACAAAAATAATGAATCGCTGATAAAAGTAAAAGTATGCATGTGATTTTCTCGAAATCTGTTAATCCTAGTAAAAAGTTTTAAACACGAAGTTGCTTCTTACCTTAGAAAAATTTATATTTCTACACTTATTAAAATTTGCCTTTGCATTAACCCATTTTGTTAACAAATATAGTGGATAAGAATGTAAAAATAAAACCAATTCAACGTCACGTTTTTGGTTTATGCAAGTTAATGGAAAGAATAATTCTCTTATTTTAATAGTAAATTGTACAATACCTTAGCATGAGAATGTAAAATGTAGAAATAATATCACGTGTAATGATGTATTTTTATGAGTAATATTTGTGGTGAATGACATCATCTTCAGTTTCCTATAAGATCCTGATACTTGTTTTTTAACCCCGAGGGGATAATCTAAAATATTATGAGATATTCATACAATACATTATTCTAACAAATAAAGTCAAGCAAACAGTGTCGGTGAGTTGTAAATAATGTGAGTGGCTCCCTCAAACGGTATTTGCAGCAAACACTTATAGAAGTCTCGACTAAGTAAATAATACTAAATGTGTTTTAGTTTCTGAGATATCTGAGCTAAATATTTTATCCCATAAACGTTCGGATGTGAGCTTTATAGTTACTAAATATCTGAAACCATTATTTCTGTAGAAATTAGAGTAAATTCTCATTCAGTTTAGTAGCTTTCTTAATTTTCTCTTACATCTAAAATACCTAGTATTTATTAAGATATTTGTAAAGAAATAATAATTATTAAATATTTTAAAGCATAATTTTTTTTAAACAAGAAGTGTTGTAACCGGATGAAAAAAATTTGAGTGCCTAGTCGTGATATATCTTTTTAATTATTGTATGTACATTAAGGAAAATGCATTTAAAACTCGGTTTATGGGTACCTGCAATAGCATACTAAATTTGTATAGACCACCGTGTAAAAGATCTGCATCTCAAGTTATCTATTGTTTAAACGCTTCATTGCATAGTATAATAAAGTTATATTAATCTCAACTTTTATTAATCATTTGAGATTTTATTGTTACTAAGTTTCATTTAATTAATAATAAATTTATGCTGTAATAAAATAAAAGTTTTATCAAAATAAAATAAGTTTTATTTACTCAAGTGTTATTGAGATAATATAGTAACTGATAAATTGCGAGAAGAATAATCCATTGTTCTATTTATAGCTAGTTTTTCTAATGACAACGTATTCATTATCTTGAATGAAGGAGCCTTTGTTTATGTTATATGATTACACAACTGTGCTTTGATATTTTATCTACGGTGTTATATTTTATTGTCTTGATAATTTTATAAAGGAATGTTATTATAATAAATTGCGTAATATTTACGGTATATGGATTATGAATGCATACATATAAATAGGACAGTCCCTGGGGGAGTCACCGTTGGAGTGGGTAGGAATGGGGGCGGGGGGGTATTGGGAGGGGGGTACAGGTGTTGGTGGCATGAGTTTGCACTTTCTTTCATTACTATCGAACTGTGACTGGACAATGCTTCTTTCATTATTGTGATAAATAGCAATATAGATAAGTAAGACACCTCCACACTTTTTTCATTATCATATATTCATATCAATTCTTTACAAATAATATCCGCTTGCAAGTGCAGCACATTATTTCCTTACTTAATTTTTTCAAAATAGTACACCTAATAATGCCTAAATCTCGAAACCACATTCACATTTATGAAATTTTATTTCCCTCGAGTTAATGGCATTGGATTTCAATGAAATTTTGGAAATGAACCTGACGAAGCCTACTGTATTAGCGAAATCGGTTAAATCATGTATAGCTTCAATATTTCAACTTTATGACGTCAGATCGATCTAAAATTTTACGTGGGTATTGTCGATATTGAATACAATCGTTTGCCGTAATATGTCAAAAGGGCCTTACCTTAAACTTTGTCCGTTTTTAATGAAACAAAAACTAAAATTCATTAAAAAAATTACCCTACATAATAACTAGAGGTAAATTTTCTGTACATCCATAAATAATAAAGTTATTAAGAATCCAATTAATATGATGCAATATTGCGCAATATTTCGAAATATGTTGAAATGTGACGCAATGTGATGTAATATTTGAAATATGGTGCAATATGATGCAACATTGCGTGATATTATGCAATATGGTGCAATATTTTGAAATGACTTGAAATAGAATAGAGGTGGTGTAATATTTGAAGTATGGTGCAATATATTGAAATATCTTGAAATATGATAATAGTGATGTAATATTTGAAGTATGGTGCAATGTAATGCAATATTGCGTAATATTATGCAAGATGATGTAACATGGTGCAATATTTTGAAATATCTTGAAATAGGATAATGGGGATGTAATATTTGAAGTATGGTGCAATGTGATGTAATATTGCGTAATATTATGCAAGATGATGTGACGTGGTGTAATATTTTGAAATATCTTGAAATAGGATAATGGGGAAATAGGATAATGGTGATGTAATATTTGAAGTATCGTGCAATGTGATGCAATATTGCGTAATATTATGCAATACGATGTAACATGGTGTAATATTTTGAAATATCTTGAAATAGGATAATGGTGATGTAATATTTGAAGTATGTTGCAATGTGATGCAATATTGCGTAATATTATGCAAGATGATGTAACATGATGCAATACTTTGAAATATCTTGAAATAGGATAATGGTGATGTAATATTTGAAGTGTGGTGCAATGTGATGCAATATTGCGTAATATTATGCAAGATGATGTAACGTGGTGCAAAATTTTGAAATATCTTGAAATAGGATAATGGTGGTGTAATATTTGAAGTATGATGCAATGTGATGCAATATTGTGTAATATTATGCAAGATGATGTAACATGGTGTAATATCTTGAAATGGGATAATGGTGATGTAATATTTGAAGTATGCTGCAATATGATGCAATATTGCGTAATATTATGCAATGATGTAAGTATCATGGTGCAATATTTTGAAATATCTTGAAATAGGATAAAGGTGGTGTAATATTTGAAGTATGGTGCAATGTGATGCAACATTGCGTAATATTATGCAATACGGTGTAACATGGTCCAATATTTTGAAATATATTGAAATAGGATAATGGTGATGTAATATTTGAAGTATGTTGCAATGTGATGAAATATTGCGTAATATTATGCAAGATGATGTAACATGGTGCAATATATTGAAATATCTTGAAATGGGATAAAGGGAATGTAATATTTGAACAGTGGTGCAATGTGATGCAATATTGCGTAATATTATGCAAGATGATGTAACATGGTCAAATATTTTCAAATATCTTGAAATAGGATAATGGTGGTGTAATATTTGAAGTATGGTGCAATGTGATGCAATATTGCGTAATATTATGCAAGATGATGTAATATGGTGCAATATTTTGAAATACCTTGAAATGGGACAATGGTGATGTAATATTTGAAATATGGTGCAATATTTTGAAATGTCCTGAAATAGGATAAAGATGGTGTAATATTTGAAGTATGGTGCAATGTGATGCAACATTGCGTAATATTATGCAATACGATGTAACATGCTGCAATATATTGAAATTTCTTGAAATGGGATAAAGGGGATGTAATATTTGAAGTATGGTGCAACGTGATGCAATATTGCGTAATATTATGCAAGATGATGTAACATGGTGCAATATTTTGAAATACCTTGAAATAGGACAATGGTGATGTAATATTTGAAATATGGTGTAATGTGATGCAATATTGCGTAATATTATGCAAGATGATGTAACATGGTGCAATATTTTGAAATATCTTGGAATAGGATAATGGTGATGTAATATTTGAAGTATGGTGCAATGTGATGCAACATTGCGTAATATTATGCAAGATGATGTAACATGGTGCAATATTTTGAAATGCCTTGAAATAGGATAATGGTGATGTAATATTTGAAGTATCGTGCAATGTGATGCAATATTGCGTAATATTATGCAATACGATGTAACATGGTGTAATATTTTGAAATATCTTGAAATGGGATAATGGTGATGTAATATTTAAAGTATGTTGCAATGTGATGCAATATTGCGTAATATTATGTAAGATGATGTAACATGATGCAATACTTTGAAATATCTTGAAATAGGATAATGGTGATGTAATATTTGAAGTGTGGTGCAATGTGATGCAATATTGCGTAATATTATGCAAGATGATGTAACGTGGTGCAAAATTTTGAAATATCTTGAAATAGGATAATGGTGGTGTAATATTTAATCTATGGTGTAATGTGATGCAATATTGCGTAATATTATGCAATACGATGTAACATGGTGTAATATCTTGTAACATTATTTCTTCGCTGTTCAATAAAATTTAATTTTCATCAAGTGTTTGAGAGTCTTACTGCACTTTATGTTATTTGAAGAAAAAATATTACTACCCCAGTAGCTCAGAGACTCGGCAGATGAGTCATGGGTAAGAAAATGCTTTACGAATGGTTTTACGTGTTAGGTAGATAAAGATTAATAAATGATAGATGTTTTTATAAAATTTTTTTTAAGAGATGTTAATTTCACTTAGATAATGGTAAATTTTCCAGAATAACGGGGCGCCAATCTTTCTATAATTATAATTTACACTGAAACTGAAGTTTGATTATAAGAAAGATAAACTAATCAAAATTTAGAGAAAGTTCTAGTTGTATAAAAAAAAAATGTAAATTAATAATTCAAATTTAGCACAAGTCAAGATTAGATTAATACCTCTGAATATTACTAAAGGATGTTCAATTTATTATCAAAGATTAAATAATTAATACAGTAAGTACTATCGAAATATTTAGTTTGTGAAGTTTGGTTTGTAAAGTTTGGTTTGTATCAAAATACCTAAAATAAGTGGACAATGTGATTATAAAATTGATTTTATTATAAATCAATCAAACTTGGTGTGTTTTTATTATAAAACAACTAAACTGAGGCCTTTATATTAAGTGAAATTATATACAAAAAAAATATATCGAGTGGACGATAAAATGTTATGCAGATATTATTTATAATATTGTCTAAAACATGAACCGACAATATGGTGTTTAAAAGTCAAATTTTATTATATAACTATACCTAAATATTTCGTAGAAATTGTGATCACAAAGTCTTTACAGAACCTTTTATATAATTTGTTTTTAATTAGACGTAACGTCGATAATTTATACCTTAATAAAAATAGTATATATTAACTGTTCATTGAAACATGTTAATAATAAAATTGAAAATAGAAATAGTTTTTAAAAAAAATAGAACATGATACTTTAAAAACTCTAAAAATGTTAAAAGGTAAAAATATGAAGTATTTATATAAAAAACGTTAGATAAAAAAACTTATTTGTGACACTTATCTGGAATTTTTCTGTGAATGAAAATGGTGACTTTAGTAGGGGATGATGTTGGTGAAATCCAACCCACAGTGATATAATTGTTGGTTTCTAGAAGAGCTCGGGATCAGGTTTAGAAGTTTCCAATACCATATTCGACGCTTCCAGAAATTCCATAAGGACAAATCCCAACTATCCTACCATACTATCGTCGCGATCTCCATACAAAATTTGTTTCCAACCCAAAATTTAATATGACGTTAATAAGCCATGCATAACTACGATGTGCATCCCAAGATTGATAAAACTTGCTTCCAATTTTAGAAGATTTGCATTTTTATAATAAAACTTGCATCTAATACAAAAATTCTTTGTCCAATACTAACATTTTTCGTCCAAAACTAAATTATTTGGATTCAATATGAAAATTGTTTATCCATTAATAAAATTATTTATCCAATAGTGAAACCCTGGAAAGAAATGAAGTGTAAGCGTGAGTTGTAAAATGGCCGCTGCCAAAAAAAATTATTTCTTTATAAATTACTTACGGATTAAACCGGTGAAGATAATTAGGCCTGCTTCATAATCAAGAAGAGGGACTATCAACCCTTTCAATGTTGAAGTCTTCAAGGAAAAATTTAATGAAAATACATCACTATTTAAAAGTTCATCGAGCAATCGAAGTTCTAACCTTCTAGTAACGGAAAACTTATTCGTTCTGCTTTCTTTTTCGATGCGTATAAATCGCATCGCTTCGTTACCCTCTCCACTCATAAAGATAAGCTGATTTTAGGCGTAACTCTGGTTGCATACAGTTGTGTTTAATTAAAAAGCAATTTTAAGAAATATATTTAAATCTACCGCGGACATTCACGCTTAAGTTAAAATATTTTATAATTTATGGGGCGGCAATATGCCTGCTACACTCCCTCTCTCGTAAAAAAAAAAATTTTTTTTGTTACTCTTTTGTAAAAAAAAAAATTTTCTACCGAATGACTTAAACTATATTTACAAATTTCAAAAAAAGATATCCTTTATTACTTTAAAATTTAGACAAAGGGTATCTAACGTTCTATCTAGGAATGTACTATACACTATTTACAAATACTAATTTGAATAATTTAATGTTAATGTATTAAATACCAAAAGTTTATTCAAGAAAAGTACTAATTTTAGATCCGGTTATCCAACCGAGACGTCAGAATTCGAACCTAGGTAGGGCTTCAAATCTTTGACATGCCATGTACCTGCATCTGACGAATCCATATTATCTAATTGATAAATAATATTCGAAATTTTCTTTCGAACCGTGCATAAAACATATTTGGGAGCTAGTTTGGCAGAAAACTTGTTTACCGCGTCCGATAAAACTTTGTTTCTACGCCAGACCTTATCGCCTACCGCAAATTTAACATTATCACGTTTTCTCAAATTATAAGCCTTTTTATTATGCTCATAAGCTTTCTTTAATTTCTCCTTTACCTCAGAGTATACTTCTGATAAACCTGTAAAATCGGAAACATAACCTTGTCGGTCACCCGGAAGTAAATTAATATCCTTTGTGGATTCGACTTCACCATAATAATCTCCTGACAAGGGAACATAGCGCGCAAAATTTAGAAATGATGGAGAATACCCAGTAACTTCATGTTTGGCGGTATTTATAGCCTGCTGAATCTCAGAAAGATGTTTGTCCCATTCTTTGTGTTCAGTTATATAGCTTCGGATAGCCGTACCAACTGTTCGGTTCTGTCTTTCAACGAAATTACATTGTGGGTGGTATAATGCATTAAACCATATTTTCTGGACATGATATTTATCAGCAAAAGCCTTAAAGGTTTTTCCCGCAAATTGAGAACCGTTATCACAAATGATATATTGTGGAACTCCATATACTAAAAATACATTATTTTCCATAAATTTTACTATGTTACTAGCAGTAGCAGTTCTTAAAGGATGAACTAAAGTGTACTTGGAAAACCAGTCGCCTACAACTAATAAGTGAGTAAAACCTCGTGGAGATCTAGGTAATGGACCCATAATATCCACAGCTATGACTTGCCAAGGAAAATTAACATTTTTGTCTGTACCCATTTTGCCTATTCTTGCTTCATTAGAGCTTTTTTGAGAAGCACAAATTTTACAAGAGCGTACATATTTCAATATATCTGTGCGCATCTTAGGCCAGTAATACAAATCTTGAACTCTACTAAAACTCTTATAAAAACCTAGGTGTGAACTAGTAGGTGGGTCATGACAATTTTTAATAATCTCAAGCCTTTGAGACTTAGGAACTAATAACTTCCATTCAGATATATTACTCTTAAAAGGAATTTTTGACGAAATAAATTTATAAACAATACCATCATTGACTTTCCAATCAGGATACTTTTTTGGGGTTTTGAGTATATTTTCCCTCATTTTTACATGAAATTTATCCACATTTTGGGGAGAAATATCTAATAAATCTACGGACGTAGGTATACTCCTAGACAAAGCGTCCGCTACCACGTTATATTTTCCCTTTCTATGTGTTACATCAAACGAATATTGTTGTAATTTTAAAGACCATCTAGCTAATTTTCCAGTAGGATTTTGTAAATTTTTTAACCATTGTAAAGCCGAGTGATCAGTAATTACTGTGAAATGTTGTCCTTCAATGAAATATCGAAAAAATTCTATAGAAAATATCAAACTTAATAATTCTTTTTGACAAGTAGAATAAGCTCTTTCTGTACGGGTTAAGCTTCTACTCGCAAACGCAATAACAGATTCTTTACCGTCTATGTATTGAAAAAGAAGACCGCCGATACCTACATCGCTACCATCGCATTGGATAACAAAAGGTTTACTAAAATCAGGTGCGTTTAGAATAGGTGCAGAGACAAGAGCCTGTTTTAATTGTATAAAAGAATTTTCTGCTTCCTTTGACCACAATATTGACTGTTTTTTTCTTACTTTACCTTTCAAAAGGTCATTCAAAGGTGATACTAAAGTTGAAAAATGCGGTATAAACCGACGATACCACGAAGTCATACCAATGAATCTTTTAATTTCTGTGGTGTTAGTGGGCCTCGGATAATTTACCATTGCAGATATTTTATCCGGATCTGTCCGTAAGCCGCCAGAGTCCACTAAAAATCCAAGATACTTAAGAGATTTTCTAAAAAACTCACACTTTTTTAAGTTAACTGTTAGATTTGCATCCTTTAAAACATTTAATACCTCATTTAAAATTTCTATATGTTTATCAAAGGTTTCAGAAACAATAATTATATCATCAAGATATACAAAAAGATTTGGTTCAAATTTGGGGCCAAAAACAGCATCCATAAGTCTTTGTTGTGTTTGCGCACTATTTATGAGTCCGAAAGGTACTCTATTAAAATGAAATAAACCCCTACCAGGCACAGCGAAAGCAGTTTTTTCCTTCGATTGCGGGGTAAGTGGTATTTGCCAAAAAGCTTTTTTTAAATCGATCGAACTAATATATTTAGCCCCTCGCAACATGCTTAAAATTCTATCCACTCTATTAAAAGGATATGCATCTGGTTTAGTGATTTTATTTAGATGCCTACCATCAAATGTAAAACGATATTCTCCAGTTTTTTTTTTAACTAAAAGTACAGGTGAGCTCCAAGGGCTATGTGAAGGTTCAACAACTCCTAATTTCAACATTTGGTCTAACTCTTTATTTAAAATATTCATCATAAAGGGGGACATAGGGTACTGTCGTATTTTAAACGGTTTAGAATCACCCGTATCTATATCTAACGAAATCTTGTCAGTACACCCTAAAGTATCTTCAGACGAAATACTTTTAAAAGATTCATAAATATTATCAACCTGTCTTTGTTGTTCTTTAGTAAGTTTAGTAGTTATACAAGGTGACATTTCTGATTCTGTATGCAGAGCACAAATCTCTACATCATTCAAGTTACAATTTACGGACCAAGAATTATTAAAAAAATTTAATTCTACTGAAAATATTTTACAAAAATCACTGCCTAATATTAATTTATGCTTTAAAGAAGGTACTACTAGAACTTTAAGTATTTTACATATATTGTCAATGCAAATTGGCAAATAAACACATCCTATTACACTTTGAGAATTTCCATCAGCTGTTGTCACTAACGTTTCTACACATTTATCTATTGTTAAGTTAAATTTTTCTAAAATAGCCAAATAATGACCTCCTAGGACACTTAAATTTGCTCCGGAATCTAATAAAGCTGTTATATTTTTATCAAAAATTTTTACTGTGACATAAGGTCTATTATCAAAGGGTTTTGTCAAAAAAAACGGTGCGATATTTACTTCAGAAATCTTACTATTACGATAAAAATTTGAAACCTTGGTTAACCAAGTTTTCCATTCACGATTCTGTTTAATTTTGTCAAAAGAATTTAATTGAAACTTAATTTCACTTACAGAGCTTTTTTTTAAATTTACGTTATTATAAAAAATTTTAGTTTTATTTACATTACCGTACCTGATCACCTTAGATTGGGAGTGGTACGACCTTCCAACCCTCATGCTTCGTTTTTTTGAACACGAACATGTTTTAATAGTTTCACCCTGTTTTCCACATTTAAAACAGAATTTCTTTTTAGGAGCTCTACAATTTAAAAAGCTGTGATTTTCAAGACCACAGTTATAGCAAATTATTTTTTTATAAGTACTTGAACCAGAAGGTTGACTATTATTTACGACAGAAATGTTTTGACTATTTTTAGGGTAGTGTCTTCCCTTACTTATTGGTTTTTTACCTTTAAAATTATGTTGAGACTGAGCATTGTTTTGAGAAAATGACTGAGTTGGTTGTTCTAATTTATAAGCAAGTTCAGGCTCTAATAAACAATGATTTGGAGGCGGCCGATAGCTATTTTTTAATGAGTGAGCCTCATCAATTTTTTTACATAAACTGATTAACTGAGATATTGTTTCTATTGATGTTAAAGCTAATTGACTAATATAGTGGGGTAACATGTTCTTTTTTATATATTTTAACCTAGTTTTTTCAGGTACAGATTTATTTAAACGATTAAATAATGTTTCTGTCCACAATTGATCGTCATAATCTACCGGGAGAAATTCTCTTTTTAATAAAGCTACTAAAGCATCCCAATCAGAAACTGAATTTTTAATTGATCTAAACCAAAGTAAAGCATTGTGGCTAAATAAGTCACATGCACTATTAAATAAGTCTAATTTTGAAACATTTCTTGAGGCACAAAGTTCATCAACTCGTTCTAAAAAAGATTTTACGCTACTATTTTTATCCCCACTGAATTTTAGGTCCCATTTATACACTGGTACAGTTTTACTAGATGTTGGTAAAATATTATTCGGAAAAAAGGTCGTCTGGTTGTGCAATACTGTTGAATTTAAATTAGTTGGTGCAATTTCGGCAGCGCTAGGTTGTTGTACCTTTTCAGAGATTAAGGCCTCCAGCTCGAGAGTAGTGGCCCTCATTTCATCCTTATAATTTGAAATATAAACAGACAAATCAGCGTCTTCACTGGTTAATGGAATTCTATTAACCCTATGTATTAAATGAATTAAATAAGTAGTTATTCGAATGTACCCGGAATCTGTCTCCGGACCTTCGAATTGTTCGATAAGAACACGAATTTCCTCTATTGTACTATTAATTGCCGCTTTTTCAACATCAAAATCAAAAAGATTATATTCATATTCTATGTGACGTAATGCCTCCTTATCTAACAGTTTTCTCAACATTTTTCTTTTAGTGCTTAATTCTTTTTTTGTTGTTTTTATGTCTCTAATTAATAGTTCATAGTCAATCTGTTCTTTAGTTAAATAATTTACTCTCATATTAAAGGTCTCCATTGTACAAAAATATATAATACTCTATATGTATTAGAATTAAGTAATCGCAAACAAGTAGAATAATAAAGAAATTGTGCGTTTTGTAAAAAAAATAAATGGTCTAGCTAGATTCTCTAATTAAATTACAAACACTTATTAAATTTCCCAAATATCCTGATGGTTATTTCTTGTCAAGTTTTGAAGTTGAAACAAACAACTTTTTATATGCCTATCTGCTCAAGGCAATGTAAATTAAATTCTTTTAATTTACTGGTATTATAAATACACAACTAAATGAATTTTAAATGATTCAATAAACTCAAATATTTCAGTGTCAAGCTGAAACATACAGCAAAAAATGCTAATACCTTTTTAATAAAAAGTGGTTCAACGGCGTCGACCGTCCGAAACCTATAACATTCCACAAATTAGGAAAACACAATTCTGCGTATTCCCTTAATCGTCAACTGACAATAATAAAAACAAAATCGACTCATGGGTAACTATGCCCAATATTTGTCGTATTCATATATAAATATGAATTATTGGACAAACTTCGAAGTTACAAAAATTTATTACCAAAATCGAAGTATCCCATATAAAATTTTCCAAGTTTCATATATCATTTATGCCTTTTTACTAATCAACCAAAAGGTTTTAACTGGCAGTAAACATATACAAAAATATTATTTTTTAACGTTACTCGAAGGTTATATTAAAATCTTCAAAGTTAATTGCTGCTAAATAAATTTGTTGTTGCACTTATCAGCTATTCTGACACAAACTTTACTCTATTGTTAATTTTAATAATAAAAACTAGAATTTTATAAATTCTACTCCCTCTCTCGGAAAATTTTTCTTTTAAGAAAATAATTACTACCGAAGAAAAAATTATTACTAGTTGACTAGTGAAAAATATATACTGTATGTGTAATTTCTGAGAGAAAAAAAATCTTTTGTGAAAAATATCTATTAAAAATTTTATTTTTCTTAAAATTTTGGTGTCATTCGTAAATTAATCTACCTACTCACGAATGGGCACTATTTTGTAAATTCACTACCCTAGACACGGTTGGCGTCATTTTGTAACATTTTGGCGTCATTTTGTATCATTACCACCCTACACACCGTTGGGCGCCATTTTGTATCATTATTTCTTCGCTGTTCAATAAAATTTAATTTTCATCAAGTGTTTGAGAGTCTTACTGCACTTTATGTTATTTGAAGAAAAAATATTACTACCCCAGTAGCTCAGAGACTCGGCAGATGAGTCATGGGTAAGAAAATGCTTTACGAATGGTTTTACGTGTTAGGTAGATAAAGATTAATAAATGATAGATGTTTTTATAAAATTTTTTTTAAGAGATGTTAATTTCACTTAGATAATGGTAAATTTTCCAGAATAACGGGGCGCCAATCTTTCTATAATTATAATTTACACTGAAACTGAAGTTTGATTATAAGAAAGATAAACTAATCAAAATTTAGAGAAAGTTCTAGTTGTATAAAAAAAAAATGTAAATTAATAATTCAAATTTAGCACAAGTCAAGATTAGATTAATACCTCTGAATATTACTAAAGGATGTTCAATTTATTATCAAAGATTAAATAATTAATACAGTAAGTACTATCGAAATATTTAGTTTGTGAAGTTTGGTTTGTAAAGTTTGGTTTGTATCAAAATACCTGAAATAAGTGGACAATGTGATTATAAAATTGATTTTATTATAAATCAATCAAACTTGGTGTGTTTTTATTATAAAACAACTAAACTGAGGCCTTAATATTAAGTGAAATTATATACAAAAAAAATATATCGAGTGGACGATAAAATGTTATGCAGATATTATTTATAATATTGTCTAAAACATGAACCGACAATATGGTGTTTAAAAGTCAAATTTTATTATATAACTATACCTAAATATTTCGTAGAAATTGTGATCACAAAGTCTTTACAGAACCTTTTATATAATTTGTTTTTAATTAGACGTAACGTCGATAATTTATACCTTAATAAAAATAGTATATATTAACTGTTCATTGAAACATGTTAATAATAAAATTGAAAATAGAAATAGTTTTTAAAAAAAATAGAACATGATACTTTAAAAACTCTAAAAATGTTAAAAGGTAAAAATATGAAGTATTTATATAAAAAACGTTAGATAAAAAAACTTATTTGTGACACTTATCTGGAATTTTTCTGTGAATGAAAATGGTGACTTTAGTAGGGGATGATGTTGGTGAAATCCAACCCACAGTGATATAATTGTTGGTTTCTAGAAGAGCTCGGGATCAGGTTTAGAAGTTTCCAATACCATATTCGACGCTTCCAGAAATTCCATAAGGACAAATCCCAACTATCCTACCATACTATCGTCGCGATCTCCATACAAAATTTGTTTCCAACCCAAAATTTAATATGACGTTAATAAGCAATGCATAACTACGATGTGCATCCCAAGATTGATAAAACTTGCTTCCAATTTTAGAAGATTTGCATTTTTATAATAAAACTTGCATCTAATACAAAAATTCTTTGTCCAATACTAACATTTTTCATCCAAAACTAAATTATTTGGATTCAATATGAAAATTGTTTATCCATTAATAAAATTATTTATCCAATAGTGAAACCCTGGAAAGAAATGAAGTGTAAGCGTGAGTTGTAAAATGGCCGCTGCCAAAAAAAATTATTTCTTTATAAATTACTTACGGATTAAACCGGTGAAGATAATTAGGCCTGCTTCATAATCAAGAAGAGGGACTATCAACCCTTTCAATGTTGAAGTCTTCAAGGAAAAATTTAATGAAAATACATCACTATTTAAAAGTTCATCGAGCAATCGAAGTTCTAACCTTCTAGTAACGGAAAACTTATTCGTTCTGCTTTCTTTTTCGATGCGTATAAATCGCATCGCTTCGTTACCCTCTCCACTCATAAAGATAAGCTGATTTTAGGCGTAACTCTGGTTGCATACAGTTGTGTTTAATTAAAAAGCAATTTTAAGAAATATATTTAAATCTACCGCGGACATTCACGCTTAAGTTAAAATATTTTATAATTTATGGGGCGGCAATATGCCTGCTACAATCTTGAAATAGGATAATGGTGATGTAATTTTTGAAATATGGTGCAATGTGATGCAATATTGTGTAATATTATGCAATACGATGTAGCAGGGTGTAATATTTTGAAATATCTTGAAATATGATAAGGGTGATGTAAAATATGAAGTATGGTGCAATGTGATGCAATATTGCATAATATTATGCAAGATGATGTAACATGGTGCAATATTTTGAAATATCTTGAAATATGACACAAGGTGAAGGCGGAAGGATGACACTCCTCTCAATGGGTGATGGTGGGATAGATTTTCATGTATTCCTTTAATACACTTTTAATATGATACACATCCATACACAGACAGATAAAGTATTTGGAACAGTGGTAAAATATGTACTGCCCAACCTATGACATTTCCGATTACCCCTTCCATGGTGATGAGGAGGGAAGGGGGTTCAGAATTATGGTGGGATGTGAGGTGGGAGGTTTGAATTATGGTGGGATAGATTTTCATGTATTCCTTTAATACACTTTTACATCTGATACACATCCATACAGACGGACATAATAAGTAGTAAAATATGTACTGCCTAACTTATGACATTTCCGATAAGGTGATGAGGTGGAGAGGGGATTCTGAATGGTGGTAGGGATGGGAGGTGGGGGTTTCAATTATGGTGGGGTGGGAGGGTTATGAGAAAGTGGAAGGGGGATTGAAAAGTGGTGGGGAGATTGGGCGGGGCTTGGGAAAAAATGGAGGGGGGTTCTGAAAGAGTGGAGGGGATTGGGTGGGGCTTGGGGAAACATGGAGGGGGGTTATGGAAGAGTGGAGGGAATGGGGCGTGGCTTATGAAAAATGGAGGGGGGTTCTGAGAAATTGGTGGGGGGTTCTGGAAAAATGGTGGGGGGATTGAAAAGTGGTGGGGGGATTGTCACAGAACTGTCATTTCTTTACTACTATATATGGATGGATCTTATAAACGATCTTTAATCTTTGGTTTGGGTGGTCTGATGTCTCAATACTGAGATTTTGGCTAACCAAAAAAAACTTCATCATACAATAAAGTGTAGATCAACCTAAAAATTAGTTGGTGAACAAAAAAACAAAGTCGTTGTACTATTTAATTGTAGACCAAATTGAAAATGGTTAGTGAACATAAAAAAATGTCATTGTACTATTTAATTTGTTACAAGAAGATATGATTATTAAACTACTATTTGTTTACGAAAACAAATACAGTTGTATGAGTATTCTTTACTGATTGATTTAACTATGAAACTAGATAGGCGCGATTTCATATGCTCTTTTTGGTTAAATTTACCTATCATTTTCTTTGAGTGTACATTTTTATCTATAACAACCGTGGCATTACCTTTGTCTGCTGGCAAAATTTTAAAATTTTCTTCTTAAGGAAGATATAGATTATTTCTCTTCTGTACTTAAATTATCTCTAATTTTACATTTCTTTTCTAAAGCAATTTTTGCTCGTACGCGATATTTATTTCCGTCATCCGTTGGCATATTTTGAACAGTTTTCTCTATCTCTGCTATTATATCAAATTTTGGGACAGATTTTGAGTTTACTGCAAGATTTAAACCTTTTGACAAGACAAGTTTATCTGAAATTGTTAAAACTCTATTTGGCATATTAATGACAGTCTTGTCAATTAGAGAGTTATTATTTATATTATGCAATTGCCTAATCCGCTTCTCCCTTATTAAGTTTCTAAATTTATTATATGCTTGCTTTTTTGTAAACTAAATTGCTTGTCTTAACTAATTCTGATATTCCAGCATATGTATTGGGAATCCTGAACAACGGTATAATTTCTTATGTATACGGATTATCTGAAAAGCCGTATAGGCAATAGATTTGATATTAGGACGATATTTCAAACGGGCAATACGTAGAGATCTATTTTAACAAAAACAAAACAGCTAAATCGTGAGCAAAATTCAAAAAACTGCATTTATAGTATTCCATGTGAGTGTAATAAACATTATGTGGATGAGTCATCCAGATCATTCAGTGTTAGATTGGGTGGGTACAGGGGTTACATTAGGAAGAATGATATTCAGAAATAGAAGATTTGCGAACACGCTTGGGAGAACGGACATAGGATAAACTGGGACTCGGCAAAAATTTTAACAAAAGAGACAGGTAGCAAGAAAAGAAAAATTAAAGAATCAGCTATAATATTATTAAATGAGGATAAATGCGTGCCGAATTGTTCCGTAGATGTTTGCACAACCTGGTTGCCGATGTTAAAAGAAGAACTTAACAAACTGAACATTATTTAAAATAACACTACTAACTAGATATATCAAGCAGTAAGTATATATGGATGCTGAATATAACAAATATATTCTCAAAGCTGTGTATTTAATATACACAGCACATAAACATTATAATATGGTTTGAGAAAGAAAACAGATTCGGTTTCATTATTTGTCAAAAATAAAACACCCTCTAACTACTCCTTTGATGTAAAAGTCACAGGCGTAGAGGTTATTTTCCAGTAAAATACTGGATAATTGTATTCTTTTGTAGATTTCACGGATATTGTATAGAGGAAAATATATGTGGCAGAGCATCCCAGTAAGAAACAGAGAAAAAAAACCGCTGCCCAAGGAATCACTACTTCCACATCCAGATTTTTTATCTAAGTCACTCACAACGAAAAAATTTTGTGTGTGGAAATAATTGTTTGTGGAACTTTAATAATATAATATTTGAAATCCTCTACCCCAAAAACCCATAAAACGATACCCCACATCGGTAGCGGGGTGGGGGTGGTGATAAGGGGTGGTAGTGGGGGTGAATGAAGTAAAAAAACATTTTGAGGTTTCTGGTTCTTGTACACACCCTAAATCACAATTTTTTTTCATCCCCTTTAATAATGGGGTGGGGGTGGTAATGGGGGTGGTTAATGCCAAAATTTTTTTGAGACCTCAGCTTCTCTTGTATATACCAAATACCAATTTTATGGACTCTTACCTGCTTGATTTACCTATTTTCCCCAAATTTACCCCAATTTACCCCCCAACCCTTCGACGGAACAAGATGAAAATATAATCTAATTCTAGAACTCGTAAAAGTACTTATGTTTACCAAATTTCAAGTCAATATCTCAAACGGTTCCAGAGTAAACGTGCGCACAAAAAAAAGTTACAGACAGACAGACCGACAGACAGACCGACAGATAGACCGACAGACAAAATTTTTTTTTTCGCTCAAACTTAAAATCTCGACGTTTCGTGACATTCTAAGCCTATTTGAACAATAAAAATTTTTTAAAATTTTTTTGTCGTTACTATACTTCCACTGAATGTGGAAGTAATAAGAAAATGCCACAACCAACATTTAGACAAATTACAAGACTGTTTCACTAATAGCCGTTTCTTTCTGGGTTGCCGCTCTACTAATAGTTTGTATCTATAGGACCTATAATTTCAAGTTTTTTTAAGAAAGGTTAATTATTTCTTTAGTAATTTCGGTTCATGTAAAATTAGAAATTTTCGCGGTTTTTTTTTGCAAAAAAAAAACAAAATGGCAGATCGAATTTGGACCTATGCAGTTTTATTCATAATTTATTTACAAACATTTTGACTTTATAGTTTGGCCTAATCCGATGAACAGAGTTGGAGATATTAAAAGAAGACGAGACAAAAACACGTTTTTCAAAATTAAAATTTAATTTCCAAGAAAAGCTCACCTCCAAAATTAGACAAAACTTTACTGTAACTGATAACATACAGAAACAATCGGTGAAAGAAGTGCAGTTATTTTTATAAACGTCATTTAGAACCTATTAAAAAATGTTTCCTCAAAACCGTTTTCGAAGGTATAGTTGACTACAGACTTTTTATGCGTGTAAAAAATGTCGGCGCCTTTGATCTTTACCGAACCACCAAAGACGCCGACATTTTTTACACGCATAATAAGTGTGTAGTCAACTTTATAAATCTAACGTGACTCCACTATAGACAGCCGAACGGGTTTTTTGGAAGGTATTCTTTTGAAGTTATCATGAATGAATCAGATGTTCGATTTCGTAGGGTTTTGTGCGTTCGTCTCTCAGTCTATTAGAGGAGTACGCGATGACAAGTACTACTTACGATTTGTGAAACTCCTGCAACGGTAAGTTGTAATATTCTCCAATATACGGCAAAAACCTCCACATATTTCCAAGCAGTGGCATTGGCTTAGGTCCAGGCAAATCTTCGAAGGGTAGCGCCTCATCCCACCCTGCGGGCTTGGTATCATCATTCTGACTTCCTAGATTTTTGTAATAATCATCTCGCTTCGTTATATTTACAGTTTCAGACGCAGAACTAATACGATTTGTTGATATTAGCCTCGATTCATCTATGCGACAATTATGAGTTTTTCTTAACAATTTAACTAAGGTCAGATACCTGTTATGTGTTTTGAACATTACTGCGAAGTTTATTAATTGCTTTATATAATGCAGTAGTGTTGCGACACTAGGTACGGCTGCACTAGCTCTGATAGTAATCATCCAATTGTATGTGAATATACGAAAATATAAATAACTAAGCAGGGTCGGACTTGGCCGGTGATGTTGATCCGGAAAGTTAGAGGAATCAACACCCAACAGTATTTATTAAAAAACTAGAGGAAGCATTATACTCTTCGCCGATTTACTGAGCTTTTTATATAATTGTTACACATTCTATAGGATACTCTTCGCATTTTTCTTGTAAATAATGTTAATTTTTGGACATTCTAAATTTTGTGATACCAACTTTGTTGTGAAAAAAAAAAAAACCTCGAACCCGGGACCCTTGAAACTCTTGCCGCTACACCACCATTTTTTATTACTAAAATTGTTAATGAGTGTAATATATACCATTAGAAAATTTATTGTGATTATTAGGAAACACACATTAGTAAAATGTATTAAAAAAAAAATAGTGATAGGAAATAACATTTCGCAAGGTTTCTATTTATTACAAACCATAAAAAAATGTAAAAAATATTTTTTAAATTTTAAATTACTAAACTTTTTTATTTACCAATCTATTTTGTTGAAAAACAATAGCTAACACTAAGTTACTCTCCAAATTTCAATACAATCGGATTTTTCTTTCTTGAGTTATCGTGCTTACAAGAAACGTGACGGACGGACAGACGGACAGACGGACATTTTGAAAGTTGTTCAGAATTTGTTCACTAACATAACGATATAAAAATTTTTTCTCTACGAGCGATATTTACTTATTTAGAAATGTGCCGATCAAATACAATATACTCTTCGTTTTTGCGAAGAGTATAATAATACAACAAATATAAAAATAAAAAGGTATCTGAAAACGTTTCAATTTTCTAAAGTATTCATTGAAAACTGGATTTCTTAATATTGTTATATTATACAAATATGTAAGCATTATTTATAATTGCATGGTTAAAAAAAATCTAATTCCAAAACCACAACAAAACTATTTAGTTTCGTCATAATTTAAATTTGCTGCTAGATTAAATATTTGAAAACATTCATGCTGTCAAACTTCCCGTTAGTGAAAAAAGTATCTCTTTATGCACTTGTTGCATAAATTACTATTTCTTCACTGTTTTCAGAGGATCTAAACAAGCTAAGTTTTCAAAAAACAATTTTGTATTAATTAGAAACAGTTATTTATAGTTTTCAACTTAACTGAATGTGTCAAAGTTGATTTATTATGTCGTGATTATTATTTACCAGCAAATTGTTTTATAATTTAAATGTTATACGATTATTTTGTTTTATTGTTATTTTATTAATGCTTCTAAAATGCTAATTGATTATATTATAGTTGGATAAAACACTGTCTGATTGCCTGCAACTGAACTGTTTTATAAATTTATCATCAAAACATTTTTACAGCAAAATTATAAAATATCTCATAAAGACAGTTAAAAAATTATTTTAGAAACGCTTCCGTGACTAAGCTATAAAACATTTCAGCTTATAAAACTGAATAATTTTATAGCGCTTTTTTAGTAACGTTCAGCAATATTTTCAGCACCGTTATAAATATAAATTAAAATTATTTTATAATTGTTTCCTATTATCTTACAAAACAGTTATATTAAAGCACTATTTGGGACAGTTTTGCTAGTGAAAATAAATTATTGTCCCAGAGTCTGCTACATAATTATTCTATAGTGTTGCAATCCACTGCAATATGGCAATGGCAATAAAGTAGTTACAAAATAAAATTTTATTAAAGAATTTTTTGATCGGAGACACATATTACGTAAAAAAAGTTTAAGCCAATTTGACCGAATATTTTTTTACTTGTTTTTTTTAGGTTCGGCGCCTTCGCTGAAATTTCTCAAACTTTATTTTTTTACGCTATTTTTATTAAAGTAAAAAATCTTTTTAGTGCAAAATATTCTAAAGGACTATTAGAAAGCATCACGATATAAAACGTATGAAAAAAAAAAATAATAAAAAATTCGGAAATTTTTTAACTTGATCGCTTGACATTTTTTGAGCTATATCTCGGAAACTAGATGTGAGATCGAGTTGGGCCCATGAGAACTCTTAAATCACAAAGTCGAAATCTACAACAATTACCAATTTTAGTAGCTTAAACTGAATTAAGAAGAAACCCCCAAGCTATTTTTAACCTCTCGTTAATAATTCAAAAGTTACTAATGTTGATAAATAGTAAATTAAAAAATCGGCAGCTACTGAAAGCGGCTGGAACCTCCCCACACGGTGGATCCTTATCAGCTGTATTTGGATATTACATCGGAAATCAGAGCACTAAGCAAACAGATAAATTACACGTGACTTTGGAGCCATTTATATCATGAACAAATATCGAACGAACTGAATAGAGTGAGATCCCAGAGTTGCCAGACCTACGTCATTTTAGCAAAGCTAATATTTTGACAACAAATAGTGTAACATCTAGTTAAGAACGTATGCGTATTTGCTAGTTTGAAAGCGGGGCCCTTTTGCAGAAAACAGGTATAAAAGGTACATAAAAATTTTATTCAGTACGTTAATGTATGATAGCTGGATTATTTTACACGTGACCCGCTAACTACATGGTGTAAGCGTCAACCTCCGGAACTTAAGGTTCGAGGTTCGATCCCTGAGCGTTCTCAGTTTTTTTTTTCAAATATACGTACTAAGAAAAAAGTTATGGCCAAAAATAATAAATATTTCCCTATCGGTTGTCTTTTTCTTGGTAATCGCCACTTTAAGTTAATATTTGTTGAAAAAAAAAGCTGAGAACGCTCAGGATCGAACCTTGGACCTTAAGATTCAGAGGTTGACGCTTACACCACGTCGTTAGTGTGTCACGTGGAAAATTAACCAACTATCATACTTTAACGTACTGAGTAAAATTTGTATGTACCTTTTGTACCTGTTTTCTGCAAAAGGGCCCCGCTTTCAAACTAGCAAATACGCATACGTTCTTAATTAGATATTACACTATCTGTTGTCAAAATATTAGCTTTGCTAAAATGACGTAGGTCTGGCAGCTCTGGGATCTTGGACTAGAAGTGGACTACAAGCAATCTGTTAAAACATAACCTCTCATGTTTGTTTTTGTTGCATGTCAATCAATTGCCGGATATTATAAGGGTATTAACAGATAACGTTTCGAAGATTTTGTAGAATATTGGACAACGAAAAAAAAATAATACAGAATTTAGCCCAAACGACACTCTAACTTCAACAAGTCAATAACATTATGGACAATTCAAGAAGACTACTCATGCGTCAAATTAAAATCTTCCTGCTCGATCAAAAAGGTCGAGCAAGTCGAGCTTCGTCCGAGGCCTTTATTTTGTAATATTCGAACGTTTAAGATTTAGCTCAGTTAGCTCGATTTGCAATGAACGATTGTGATGTGTCCCATCAATCAGACGTAATATCCGAACACGGCTATAAACAATTATTACCTTAAAAAAAAACAACTAAAATAAGTTTTGACATTGTCAAAAATATTTGGGTTGGTAACATTTACGAATGTTGATTTTTAGGTTATGAAATATATTTAGGGACATAACATGTTTAAGTTTTTTCTTATTCTTTTTAATGTTTGCATGCGTATTTTTAGCTTGAAGCCACAGTGGCTCCAAGAAAATATTTAAAAATTCATGCAAATAATTTTTCTATATAGACCATCTTAGTATGACGTCACGATAAGTCGACCATATTGCCTGAGGGATAACCAAACTTTTTATTCCATTGTAAACAAAGAAGTAATCTCAGTTTTAAACGTGAAATAAAAATAAAATTCCATCTTTTTTTGCGATAAGGTGCGATTGTGAGATAAGGTTTATTTTGAATGTAAAAAAAGCTTAGGAGAAAGGTAAAGAAATTACTTTCTGGCAGAGTCTATTGAATACTATATACGTATAATATAACAGGCTTATCACTAAAATCTAGCACTTAGTTATTTAAATGTAAACTTGCCTTGCCCATAACAATGAATACATTTGAGTTTATTTTTCTTGCACAAACTTAATAATTAATTCTTGCACAAACTTAATAATTAATAATTCAAAAGTTACTAATGTTGATAAATAGTAAATTAAAAACGTATTAAACTAATAGTGTACCAGCTCTCAGCATGTAATTGAAAGGTGCGCATATTTATTAAAAAGGTGAAAGTTTTCCCAATTTTAGTAGCTTGAACCTACTTAAGATGAAGAAACTCTTAAGTTATTTTTAATCTCTAATTACTAATTTTAAACTGCAAATGTAAATAATAATTATAGACCTTATAACCTGTCAACAAACAAGACTCTTAGATCAACCCAACCATTCTTTGTAGTACACAGCCTACTAACTAATATGTCCTAACCTAATCTAGTCGTGTCATTCTTATATTTATTTTTTCGTTTAGTTTAGGAGTGACATTTTCTTACCGCATCCCCACGTACTTTAATTAATTACCGGACATTTTTCAAGCACTAGGGAGGTTATATATATTTTCATAAAATGAGCAATGGTGTTAAAATGAAAACTTAACATGCAATTTAACGGTAATAGATACAATAAATTATAGTCTTTATTAAGATGTTTGTGATTCTGGCTACATTTATTTTTCTTCACTTATGAGTTATTAGCAAAAATGCAAAATAAATTATTGAAAAAAAAATTGTTAGATTGGTTCATTTAAAATACCACCCTGTCACAAGTCCGTCTCCTCTAAGACACATTATTCTATAGATGTTTTGTAGGAATTGTTTATAGTTTAATTATCTTAAAGTGCTTGTTATTAACACAAAAGTGTTTTATAGAGGGAAGTCATTTTATGACACCAGCGTTCGAGGTCGTAAATATGACAAGACAAAAAGTTTAAAAATCACATTTTTATTAATATTTATGGCAGTTAATATGTGCTAATTATCAAGTTATGATGATTAAAATAAATTGGCGTTAAATTTCATTACAAATTTTTTTTTTATAAAATTCCAAAAATTATTAGAAGCCTTCAGTAAACATGATATGAGGGATACTTAAAATTCATCAAAACAGATGGCATAATTGACAGTAAAATTTGCTTCGCATCAAAAAATGCGGGCTGTATGGGTTAACATGTATCTAAAATAATTTTTGAGTAAGTTCTTATCCACTATTAAGTAAAGTCACTGAAAGCTTGGTATATATAGAGATCAGCATATTATATATATTTGTATATGTATATGCATGCGACTTTTTGAATACATTTAAGAAATCGTTTTATTTTATTGGTGTTTTATAGCTATAATAACAAATAGTGAAGTATTAGTCTAAGAGCTGGCACGAGATTTCGATATTACTTGGGTCATGAAAAATTTCGGTAACAATACGTGGTACACTAATAGAGGACCCTGATTTGGGAATTTGCTGACAGCTCGAGCGGGGAAGGGCACCGCCATATTGTAAAAATGGCGCACAAAAACAGTTTTTTTTGAAATTTCTCGCTTCGGGTGCCTCATACGGCAAAAAATGTTCTTATGAAAATGAAAGGGCATTAAATTTTCTACAGTTATTTTTTCGAGAAACAGAATAGTTTCTGTGTAGCAGCTAATCGAAGTCAAGCATTCTTGACAAAATTATGATTTTTTGTAATTTCTCAATTTAGTGCGACTTTTATGAAGGAGTATTTTTGTATGGAGACAAAATTTGTTTCATACCTGAAAATCTTAATTTTAATTTACTTTATGTCATTAACCATAAATATGTTTAACTTTACCCTTTACCCTTAGCGTTCTGTTCCACTTGTCTAAGAGCTGGCACGAAATTTCGATATTACTCGGGTCATGAAAAATTTCCGTAACAATAATACGTCGTACACTAAGATAGGAGCCTGTTTGGGTGTATGCTGACAGCGCGAGCGGAGAGGGGCACGAGTGAGAACGATGCTTAAAAATTTATAGAATAAGGAATTGTGAACTGCGTAATCGAAATATGAAGTTGCTGACAGGTATGTAGGGGATAAATAGGTTGCTGACAGTTATCAACTTCCCAAAAATTTACAAAAAAAAATTACTGTGGTTATATCAGCACCTTATATAATTTTTTTTTCGTAAATTTTTGGGAAGTTGACAACTGTCAGCAACCTATTTATCCCCTACATATCTGTCTGCAACTTCATATTTCGATTACGCAGTTCACAATTCCTTATTCTATAAATTTTTAAGTGTAACCGCTATGATTTTTGTTTAAAAAAAAATCAAATTTCACCGTTCTCACTTGTGCCCCTCTCCGCTCGCGCTGTCAGCATACACCCAAATCAGGCTCCTATCTTGGTGTACGAAGTATTGTTAAAGAAATTTTTCATGACCCGAGTAATATCGAAATTTCGTGCCCAGCTCTTAGACAAGTGGAACTGAACGCTAAGGGTAAAGGGTAAAGTTAAACATATTTATGGTTTATGACATAAAGTAAATTAAAATTTATATTTTCTCAGGTATGAAAACAAATTTTGTCTCAACACAAAAATACTCCTTCATAAAAGTCTCACTAAATTGAGAAATTACAAAAAATCATAATTTTGTCAAGAATGCTTGACTTCGATCGGCTGCTGCACCGAAACTATTCTGTTTCTCGAAAAAATTTATACGACATATTTTGTAGAAAATTTAATGCTCTTTCATTTTCATAAGAATATTTTTTGCCGTATGAGGCACCCGAAGCGAGATATTTCCAAAAAACTGTTTTTGTGCGTCATTTTTACAATATGGCGATGACCCTCCCCGCTCGAGCTGTCAGCAAATTCCCAAATGAGGGTCCTCTCTTAGTGTACCATGTATCGTTACCGAAATTTTTCATGACCCGAGTAATTTCGAAATCTCGTGCCCAGGTCTCCGTCTATATGTGCTTTATAACGCAATTAAATGAAGCTTCAAAAAACTGTTTATAGTGGCGTTACCGAATTTTCTTAGAGCCTGCGGAAATGTTTATACAGTTATTTTGTAATGGGTCCAATAGGCTTTACGAAATATCGAAAGTGACTGAATTATTTTGTAAGATGGTGCCAATTTTACATTTATAGCCGTCGTAATAACGTTTTTAAAGTTTCTCTGAGAGTAATATTGTTTTATAAAATTTGTCTCGGAAACATTTCTGCAACTTTTATAAAATATCAAATTGTTAGTTAGATAGTACAATTTCCAACTTTAGAACGTATTGAATTTCGAACATTAATAACAGAAATATCATCGAACAATAGCATACAATAGTGTGTGTGTGTGTGTGTGTGTGTGTGTAATGATGGCTATTACGGAGTGTGTAATGATGGCTATTACATATATACGTTTTCTACGACTACTCAACACTTGAAATAATTTTTTCACAACAAACTTGTGCAAATTGATAGAAACACGATAATAATTTTAAAATTAAAATAATCAACGTGTGCAAGACAGATTGACATTTGCATGACAGATTAAATTGAGGGCATATGCGATTGTCATTGAATTTTAAATCGTCACTTGTGATTGCTCCACAACTGTTATTGAGTAATGAATATGAACTCATGTGATTGGTTCTAGCTCATTGAGTTATGAATTATTACCCACGGCCGTGAGTAATGTGCCCTATTACTTGTTCAAGAACGTATCTATAATAAACGAATTACTTAATAGTTGCAGAATATGAAATTAATCTTTTTAAAATGACAAAATATATATTTAATTTTCTGAATTTATTGCAATATTGCAAAAAATCTTGTGTGCTATACGTTGAAACAAAGAGTGTTTTTTTCATAGACGAAAAAACACCTACCTTTTATAACTTATTGTTAAATAACTATTTTGGCCGGCAATATTTTTTGCAAAAAATATTGTGACATGTTATCCCCCCAGAGACATCTATGAGCGTTCCCTCTAAGTCGAAAAAGTAGACAGTAAACGTAAACTAAGCTAATTAGTTAGTTCGGCAGTTGTCCTAGAGATGGCGCGCGCGGTGTCAAGGTCTAGAAACGACGAGAATCGTCAAAGAACGTGGTGACGTCTGGTGGAATAATCCAGAAGCAAACTACCTTGGGTATATAAAGGCACGAAGAAGCCGAGAGTAGACAGTTTGACTACTCAAACTTACCTACGTAGAGTTCACATGGTCAAACAGTTTAGTTAACAAGTTTGGGTACAGTTCAGAAGGTAAACAGTTCAACCGATCAAGGAGTAAACATAGTGATAAAGTGACTGAAATATTGAAATATAGTACACAGTGTAATATTAGTGAAGTAATTAATTGTTGTAATTAGTACGTAAGTTAATAAATCAGTGTTCAGTGTTACCCTGGTGTTATAATTTCCGGATCCGCGATACAGGGTGTTTACAGAAGGGGTGTAAACACGTAACAATATTATCAAATCTTTATATGTAAAAAATATATTAATAAAATAGTTATGAATTTTGCAGTCTCTTTGTCAAAAAATATTTTTAGGATAAACATACGTAAGTATATAATTTATTTAATTAAAAATCCTACTACACACATAAATAAATATAAACACATTTCCATTATAAGTACTTCTCTGTTACTATTATCACATAGTTGAAATATAAACACGAATATAATTAAGATAACATAACATGCTCAATAACGACAAAAGTTTAATCAAAACTTTTAAATTGACGCTGGCTGTATAAAACAGTATCTTGTTTAATCATTTGACATGCTGATAGAAATAATAATGTTGTGAGATTTTCTTCTAAGAATAAGAATGATATATTTAGCACACATTTCTTCCAAGAAATTATTGAAAAATTAACCAAGCCGCAATTTTGGATGAGGTTCGGAGTAGCAATAGAGTGATGCAGTCTGAGATTTAATTAAGAAATCTGGAAGAGTGTTTATACAAAACATTCCTCTCTATTTGTGACCTTTACTTCGTTTATTGATTATTTTATTCTTTCTATGTGACTATTCTGAATGTTTTTCTCACTAAAAGTGTATCAACTTTTCTTCCTTGGCAATAGCGTAACTAAATTCCAAATTATTTTCCTCCATCGCGCGTCGTTTCTTAATTAATTAGTTTCTTAGGTTGATTTATTCCACCTGTGTGTTTGTTAATTTACAGGTGTTAACATTATAATTTTATTTGTTTTTATTTTAAGTTCGGCAAGTACCCAGACAGCAGATGGACGTCATCCTGACGTCATTCTTTAGTGATATTGGTCGACGGCGTCAGGCAACGAAAAAACAGCATCTCAGTAACTCTATATTGTGACGAAGTTATTGCGTATTGTGACGTTATTTTTTTTTCATTTTAGACTCTTTGTCTTATACTCTTATGAATTTATAGAAAATAAATAATATAAATTGCAATGTTCAAACACATTCAGGAAACGTCGATTGATTTGAATGGATCTTACAACAACGGTTTGGTTAAAGATCATTATTATGTGGCTGGGCCGAGCCCAGGTAGAACACATACGTCGTTATAGCGTTTAGTCAACGTCATCCGAGCCGTCCATTTGTCGTCCACGACGACGACGATTTTACGTCTATTACTGGTCACAATGTCAGCGTTATTATGACGTAAGTGGCCGCCTAATTGACGTATATTTTTGGGATAGATTAGTGATTAGTGAAATACATTTAGTACTTTTAAATATCGTAATATTAACTGAATTGATAATATCAAGTGTTTTTTTCTGACAAAATTCTTTGTGTAAATATTGAAGAGCGGGTGTACTACTGTACTTCGCCCTTTCATTTGTGTTTGTTTAATTTTTTTTTCTTGTTTATTGTATTTTAATTTGTGTACACAATGAATAAAGGCATTTATTATTATTATTATATTATTATTAATCATTAAATTATTTTAAAGTCCTGCTAATTTCATCATTATTCAAAGCTTTTTCAAAATCGCAGGTCTGCATGTTTACTTTAAAATCAGTATACTAACAGCAGAATAAACTTATAAAATGAATTTTGATAAAAGAACAGTTGACATCACTAACCCATTGAATATCACAGATACTTTTAAAACTTTTGTCTTAAAAGCTAATTTCTTTGCGATAACACTACTTACATTTAAAATGGCTCCTGATTAAGTTATTAAATAAAAAACTAATATAATAATAAAAACATATTTTATTTATTGACATTATCACATCGTGAGCCCCATTTCTTGACCCATAGCATAATACAGTAAACCAAAGCATCTCCATATTCTTCCTTAAATTCTATTATTACTGGAAAACATACTACAATCTTTATCTTTAAGTGATAATAATCTACTAATAATAATCTCTAATACATACCTCGAAGTTAGTCAATTTTTTTTTTCAAATATAAGGCCTGAACAGGCAACGCGTAACAAACAGCTATTCTCTACACAAATACTAATTGCTATAGTTGAAGCAATCGCATTTGTGAGCGACGTTGACAGGCAAGGGGTGCAGAACGCAGAGCCGGATTTAACTATATATTGTTCGCTCGTTGACTTTTATAATATTACACTTACAATATCCCCAAAAGTACTGCTATGAATTGGTAACGAAACTTACTAAAACTATTTTCAAAAACACGTTAACAAATAAAGAAATATAAAGTAATTATCGAATTATATCTTCACCCCGACAGTATAAGCTCGACTGCGGTGTCTAACTGCGATCCTGGATTAAACAACACACCAAAGGTATGGGTCGCGTGCGCCGCCGTCACAGATTTTGAGACCTTAGGAAAAACAAACAGCTGTCATTGAGAAATCCGCCGATTAAACGTGTTTCTTTAAAGTGAATTTTGCAGTGTTTGTGCCATTTAAGAACTTGTTTTTGGATTATTTAACATCTGCAACTATTCCTAATACTGTTATATAAACAATTTTGTTCGTCAGGATGACGGTTAGTTCGTATTTTGCAGAATTGTCTCCTGATGTAGAGATTAGGTATACGGCTGCCATCGAATTAAATCCTTATATTTTGAGAAAAAAATACTTTAGTACAAATATTGATGTATTTCCAAATGTTACACACAGAGATGTTGCGAATTACTTGATTTTTGAAAGAATTACGTAGACAGAAGGACGAATTCAAGGCATTGAGAAGTCTTGAAGCTGTTTATGGTTAGGTGAAAGAATTACTCTGCAAGAAATTTGATTTGCAGGATAAAAGCTTGTTACAACGGTAAGAATTAGTTATCAACCATTTTTTTCATATATGCTTGCCTTATTAAATGTTGATTTATAAATAATTACTAATGCAGAAATTAATTTTTCAGGATATGAACTCTTAGCATCATGAATAAAAGCCATTGACTCCTTGGACTATTGCAGATTCAGATGGTTCCTTAATGCTCACTGGGATTGTGTTGCCAGTCTAGACAAAACATGTTCCCCACTTAACAGGAAATCTTTCCTTTTAGTTTTTTAGCAGTGAACATGGCTATGATTGCAGATTAACCGCTGTAAATTTTGTGAAAAAGACACTATAAAATAAACAATGAAAGACTGACGTACCTACTGTAAACTATTTGAAGTAAGTAATAAGATGTACACAATTTCTTCCAGCGGTTAACCCTTCGTCTATACCTTATATACCTATAAATTGGACTACGCAAACCGTTGTAATTTTTGTAAATTTTTTATTATAGTATATTATATAAAAGGTTTAACATGTATTTTACTATTTTATGTAGGTCAATTGTTAATTATGACTTGTATTCTCTTAAATATACTCTCCCACCGGTGCAGTTCATGCTTCGCTCAACTAAAATTTAAATAAGAAATAGTTATTAAAAATAGAGACAAACCAATATAAAATGTTAATTTTCTTTACCATGGATTGTTTATTGCTTGTTTGAGCAGCAGTTATTACTATCACAATCATTCTTGCATTAACATGCAACAACTTAAAGCATTTATTTTAATTGCCTGGAATTGTTTAACCTAACCTCTTCTTCTGGCTGTAAATCGATGTTATTATATTAAAACTGATGTTGTCTCGGATTGCCACACTTCCACAATTTATAATACAATAAAAATTAGCCATTTTGTATGATATAATATCAATAAAAACTCTAGGATTACGAAAAATTTAATTCTGAGGTTCAGTCAGTCGCCATTTGACAGCTAATGACAGCGGTTTGTTTTTCCTAAGGTCTGGGACCTGTGACGTCATGCGCACGCGACCCATACTCCCACAAGCCACGTCAGATAGCCGACACCGAATGACCGCTATCTTCTCTCTTACTTAATGTAAAAGTGGAGTAAAGACGGGAAATCTAGTTACCGCCTATTAGTTCCTCTCGTCCCTCATAACGGCTCACTAATAAGATTACTTCAACTATTCATGACAGGACATGAACGACATGACCAACATGTTTCTTTCGATCTAGTTATTTTCTATATCGCCGGCAGTGCTGCCAACACGATGATGTGTGAAAATCTATTTCTTTCGTGCTAATCATACAATTTTGGTTGAAAACGCTTTTTAGCTGTATTATATACATGCAATTTCAGCTTAAGTAGATTATTATAGTTCCAAATATAAACAGTCAAATATAAATAAAATTCCCATATATGGTGATAAGAGAATATGACGTAATTACGTTTCAATGACGGCATTCTGGGTAGGATCTATTGTTTAATTTTAATCGTAATATTTGCTAAAGTCCTAATTGAATTAATATTAATAAAAATAATTTTTCTGCGGTATATATGACCTAAAATGGACGTCTAAACAACGTGCTTTGTGTGACATCGAAAAGACGTACATGTCAATATGTCTATTCGACGTCGTTTTCAGGTCAGTAGATGTTGTAATCCCTAAATTACTTATAATCGACGTCGTAACGACATACGTGTTCTACCTGGGAGACAGCATAAAAAGCAGTGGGTGCTGTAACGTGCCTCATCTATAATGAATGAGTATATCTAAGGTAACAGCTGAGAGATACATATAGATGAGAGTAGGCTAAAAAAAAGGGGGAGAGAAAAAATTAATTAATTAGAAATGTCAAAAAAAAAAATGATAGAGAAGATAATTAAAATATGAAATCGTAAGGTTTAAAATAAGAAGGTATTTGTATCTGATTAAACCAGAATAAAAGCTGTAAAACATTTGGAGTTGTTAATGGAAAGTCTCACGACAAGAACTTGCAAGGCGACCCTGAGAAAGAGAAGCATCACATAATGGCGCCCAACGTGGGGCATCAAGTGAGTAAATTTTCCATTTTCATTATTGCCGACACCGACGCCGACGTCCGAAGGCCGCAGGCGCAGAAGAGTTCATTTGTAATTTTGAGATACAACGTTGTTATGGGTAAATTGTGTTATTTGGGTTGAAAGAAAACTGGAAGATTAAGATTATTGTGACAAGGAGTATTTATGGGACATTATCAGATTATTAGACACTGAGAAATATTGTGACACTAAGTGTTTATAAAATGACATAAGTATCTAATATTATTTAGATATTATAGATGTAAGATCGCATAGGAAATAAGTTCTGAGATAAGGTGTTGTTTTGCTTACTAATATATAATTAAAGTTACTGTTTTGTAAAGGAAAAACATCCATTTACTCAAGAAAAAGAAATATCTCGTAGTAAATTAAAAATACATTTAGAAAATGACAGATAAAAATAAAAAAACTAAACAAGCCAGTGACACGGTAGTAGAAGAATCGCGGGTCCATGATCTAGAAACTAACATGGAAAGTTTGACCAAAAATATAGCTACTATGCAGGAAATGATGAATCAAATAATTACTACTATAAATAAGCAAGGTACGAATGATTCTGAAAAACTTTTGACAACAGATGAAAACCCTGAGTCAAGTCAACAAAAATTAATGCATTCAGATAGGGAGTATATATCTCTTTGGAAAGACTTGGGGGGTAATACTATTCATTTTACACCTGGAGGGTCAATTCATCCAGTAAAATTTATGCGTAAATTAACTGTGGCATTCGACGATGCTTGTGTTCCAGCCTGTAAGCGCGCTCATTTGGCTCTGAACGGACTTCATGGCTCGGCTGCGACGTGGGCAGCTGCAAAAGGTGGTACATTTGCCACATTCAAAGATTTTTCTGATGCGTTTTTAAGGAGATATTGGGGTGTTGAGGAAGAAAGGGAAGCTTTTCGGAAAATTCAGTATGGGAATTATGAAAGCGGTTCTCGCAGTGAATATTTTTTGAAGTTAGTACGGGAAAATAATTATTTGACAAAACCATTAACAGAAAAAGAACTAATTAAATTGTTAACCAAACATTTTGATCAACAAATTAGACGTGGTATTTTAAATAAAGGGCTTAATGGGATTGATGAAGTAGATAACTATTTAAGAGAATTAGATACAACATATGAAGAGTTAAGTGACAATAGGGAGTATAGATATTACGACAACAGAAATAGAAATTATGAACGTTTTAATAGAAATAATAGAAATACCGGAAATTTTGATAGGTACAGAAATTATGACAATTTTAATAGATATGATAGGAACCGAAATGAACAAAGTTTTGAGGAGAGTGGAAATCGGGAACATAGTAATAGAGTGCGTGATGAGAATAGGGAAAATAATCGAGGAGATTCGGCTATGCATCTGATTGCACCTTCCGATACTAATGTAGTACAAGAGCAAAACTCGAAATTTCAACCCCCCACTTTTAATAATAATATTGAATCAGATTTATTAAGCGAACCAGAGGTAGTGGTAAACAACCATAACGGGTTACGATGGCCGTTACTATTGATTAAAGTTCATGAGCTTTCTGTTAATGCTTTAATTGACTCGGGAAGCCAATTTAATTGTATATCCGATGATTTTTTTCAAATTTTAAAACAGAGTGACCCACTGTTGCCTACATTTCCTGTGTCGGGGTTAACCGTAAAAGGCGCAGTTGCATCCAAATCGAGAAAAATTAACTCACAAGTTTTAATTGCGATAAAGTTACAGGATTTTCTCATAGAAGTTTCGTTTATTGTAGTTCCAACTCTTGCAAAACCAATTATTTTGGGCTGTGACTGGTTAAATGATTACAAAGCCATTCTAGATTTTGAAAAACAGAAAATGAATATAATTCTTGGAATGCAAAGGTGTGAAATAGATTTACTTTCATGTGAGGACTATCAAGATGTAATCACTTTTATTACAACACATGAAAGAGAGGTTGAGCCACTACAAGTTGACAAAGAGCGTGTGTGTTATTCAAAGGACAATCTATTTAAAATCGTGCAATCATCGTCTTGTTTTAGTGAAAGTGAGAAAGAAAAATTGTTGTGTTTATTATCAGAACATAAATATATTTTCTCTAATCAACCAGGTTTGACAGATCACTGATGATCATATACGTCATCTTGATACAATTTTTACGAAACTAAGCCGAGCTAATATGACAATTAAATTACGGAAATGTTGTTTTGCTAGAGATAGTGTAAATTTTTTAGGACACATTTTAACCCCTAACGGAGTAGCGATTGATCCGATGAGAATTAAATCAATTGTGGAGTTTCCGCGTCCGAAAAATATCAAACAATTAAGATCATTTTTAGGTATATGTAATTTTGATAGACGTTTCGTAGAAAATTATTCTGATACAACTATACCTTTAAATCGCCTATTAAGGAAACAAATTAAATGGGCGTGGGATGAAAAAGAGGAGAATGCTTTTAATAGTTTAAAACAGGCATATCTAAATGTTTGCTTTCTTCAACATCCGATTATGGCGGATAGGTTTTATGTACAAACTGATGGTAAACGGAAAAAAAATCCGCCGAAAAAAAATCCGCGGAAATAAAATCCTGGAAAAAAAAGCCGAAGGAAATAAAAACCGCGGAAAAAAAAGCCGAGGAAAATAAAGTCGCGGAAGAAAAGGCTGCTTTACAGAAAACAAGGTTTCTTTCACTTCGACGAATCTAGGAAAAAAAAGCCGCGGAAAAAAAAGCCGAGGAAAAAAAACCTAAACTCTGCGACAAAACAGAGTAGCGAATTTTCTAAGTACATCTCGTCTGCAAGTTTGTGATGGGGCATTGTGATTGGCGTATGTTCGATATATTGTACAGAATGTGAAAAGAGATGAGATCCCGCGACTGGTGGGGAGTGGGTTAACATTTCGAATTGTTAGTTATAAAAAAAAAAACGAGTAAACTAAATAAAAAAAAAACAAGACAAAAATAAATTATTTTCGAATATACAGGGCGAGCCAAAACGAAATTACTTTTTAATTAATTAAATTAATTTTTTTGTTGAAATAATGCCATGTGCAGATGCATATTGAAAAAATCACCAGTCACAATTATGGGTTTTAAGAGAAACTTATGTGAATGCTAGTTACGAGACATCTAATTAATGTTTTTCAATCATTTTTATTTCCTAAAAATGTACAGGGTGGCCAAAAATTATTTTTCAATTAAGAACTTTTCTCAAATGGAACATCCTGTTTATTTTCCGACAATGTGAAGTAGAACTGAAAAACACTTTTTGTAAGTACTTCACTATGGCTAATGCAATCATTTTCGTCTTATTGAGTAATAAATGTAAAATTCAGGAATAAACAAAAAAAAGAGGTTTCTTCAAATAATTCATTAGAAAAAATTATAATAAGTGCTCCACATGTTGCCCATTTTGATTGACACATTAAATGGCCTGCTAGATCCCCAGATCTTACAAAAATGGATTTATATTTATGAAGATATGTGAAGGAAATTGTTTACAAAAACACATCAACAGCAATACAAAATATGAAAGAAATATTAATAACTATTTTAGATCTATCACACCGGTAATTTTAGGAACAGTAGAAACTTCATTTCAAAAGCGCGAGATGTGTGTTGATCAAAATGGGCAAAATGGGCAAAATGGGCAAAATGGGCAAAATGGGCAAAATGGGCACTTATTATAATTTTTTCTAATGAATTATTTGAAGAAAACTCTATTCTTAAAGTTTATTCTCGGATGTTGTACTTATTGCTCACGAAAATGGTTGCAATTGGCCATAAGAAAGTATTTACAAAAAATGTTCGTTTTTCATTTCTTCATCACATCGTCGAAAAATATACAGGGTGTTCCATTTGAAAAAATTGAGAAACTTCAATTTAAAAAGTTCTTAATTAAAAAATAATTTTGGCCACCCTGTACGATTTCAGGAAGTAGCAATGATTTAAAAAGGGCTACAGCTATAAGACTTTAGCAATATTTTCAAAGCAAGAAAATGCTGTACCACTCTGACTGTTACAGCACTGCCGCAACCTTATTATTATTGTAAGATTTCCGCGGTAGCTGCTATAGCTAAATAACTACCAGTTCTTGTTGCCGCAATGTTCGCGCAGCTTTATTACAGGTTCTTGTGTTACTTGGTAAATATGTTATGTTACCGATAAAGAAATAAAAAAAATATGTTAGTCATTTCTCATACATAATTAGCTTTTATTTGTTGTCCATGTCTAATTAGTAATGTATAATACAGTTTTTCGCAATTTTGGATCCAATATGGCACTCATTTCACCTGATTTTATTGAATGAATACTGTGAAATGTTATTTGTTATAGCAAGTGTGGAAACTAACTAAGCTTTCTAAAAACGACGATTTATTTTCACATAATTAAAAATTATAAATATTAACTTCTAACCTATGACTTTACACATTCTGTACAGCATATGGAATAAAATTACACTAATCACAATACTCTCTCACAAACTTACGCACTGACCACCAAAAAATGAAGTTAGAGAATCCACTAATATATGTTTTTATTTCCACATCCAGTGCAAGTATAGTAACGAAAAAAATTTTTTTTTTAATTTTTATTGTTCAAATAGGCTTAAAATGTTATGAAACGTCGAGATTTTAAGTTTGAGCGAAAAAAAAAAAATTGCTGTCTGTCGGTCTGTCTGTAACTTTTTTTGTGCGCACGTTTACTCTGGAACCGTTTAAGATATTGACTTGAAAGGACAAGGGTAGATAAGCTATATAATTTTTGCCCACCAATTTGATGAAACAAGATAAACTATACCTCATTTCATTGTTGAGCATTTAAGCTTTTAAATAATGGTTAATTTATATTGTTTCATCGAGCGCTTCAATGTATAAAAAACAAAATGTAATAAAATAAATGTAATAAACATAAAATTGGTATTTAGTATATACAAGAGAAGCTAACGTCTCAAAAAAATTTTTGGCATTAGCCACCCCCACCCAGTATTAAGAGGGATGAGAAAAAAATTGTGATTTAGTATATGTACAAGAACCAGAAGCCTCAAAATATTTTTTACGTCATCAACCCCCATTACCACCCCCCCCTATCACCACCCCCACCCCACTACTGATGTGGGGTATCGTTTTATGGGTTTTTGGGGTAGAGGATTTCAAATATTATATCATTAAAGTTCCTTCCATAAACAATTGTTTCCACATATAAAGTTTTTTCGATGTGAATGTGGATAGAGAATCTGGATGTGGAAGTAGTGATTCCTTGGGCAGCGGCTTTTTTTTTTAAATTTCCTTACATATACATTAATTTTATATATTTGTTCTTAAACGATGAAAACAATATTTATGTCTTTGTTGCTTGCCAAAAAATAATTTCTACGTTCTTCACTATATCGACTATTGATATGGTATTAAGTAGTCAAGCAAATTGGCATATGGAATACAGAAACCAAACCTAGGCGAAATATATCGATAATTACAAAGTATTAATATTTGCAATTTTCTCAATATTTTCTTTCGATTTTTTGACAAAATTTGAAAAATACGCGTCAATATGTATTTCAAATGTTTTTGATAAAAATCACTCTCTTAAAAAAGCTCCTTGTATGAGTCTTTATCGTTGCCATAATTCTATTTTTGCATATCTTGTCTCATCTTTCATAAGTTTTTAACGTAGTTTCGCTATCAGCAGTTTTCTACGCGGGTTTTTTTTCCGCGGTTTTTTTTCCGCGCCTTTTTTTTTCCTCGGATTTTATTTCCGCGGCTTTTTTTTCCATTCCCAGGGTCGAATCTGTTTACATATTTGATGGTTTTTTGTGTCAATGTGTTTTGTGTAAAGTGGCTTTTTTATCCGCGGATTTTTTTTCCCCGGCTTTTTTTTCCTTCGGCTTTTTTTTCCAGGATTTTTTTTCCGAGGATTTTTTTTCCACGACTTTTTTTTCCTAGATTCCAAACTGATAGTTCTGGATATGGTCTCGGCGGTTGCTTGTACCAAATTGATAGAATTAAGCAACATAAAAATATTATAGCTTTTACTAGTCGAACTTTAAGGGGTAGTGAGCTTAACTATACGATTAGCGAAAAAGAGGCCCTAGCTATTTTACATGCATTGAGGCAGTGGCGTATACTTGTTCTCGGGCAGCCTTTGACAGTGGTGACGGATCACAAGGCTTTGACGTTTTTATTAAAATGTAAATTATTAAATTCAAGACTAACAAGATGGACATTATTCCTTCAAGAGTATGCGTTTGATGTTGTATATTGTAAAGGTAAAGATAATATAGTCGCGGATAGTTTGTCAAGATATCCAGTAGATATCAATCCAAAAAAAGATGTACCTAATGTGTCTAATGTTGTTGAAATTTTTGCAATCAAACGTGGTGAGGCCTATAAAACAGCTATGCAAAATATGAGGGAACTACCTGAAGATCAAAAAAATTATACATTTTGTAAAAAAATAATTTCTTATTTAAAATCTGGAGAATGTCCAGTAAGTGTAAACCAGTGGTATATTATTAAAGACGACGTTTTATATCGACGTAGTGAGAAAGATGATGAAGGTTTAAGAGCCTGTATTCCAAAGGAGCAGGTTATTTCTCCTGTAAAACAGGAACATGAGGAGCATGGACATTTTGGTTCCACCAAATCATATTTAGCTCTTCGTAAGTATTTCTTTTGGCCTAAAATGAGAGCACATATAAGATTCGTTATGGGGGGTTGTCTAATTTGCCAAAAGAGTAAAATCTCGGTACGTCCGCATGGTGAATTCCATAGCGTAATCGTTAATGCTCCTAATAAATTAGTTTGTTTGGATCTGGTAGGTCCTCTGTTTCGAGGTTTGGGGCAACGCAATTATTAGTGGTCGTTGATGCTTTCACGAAATTAGTATCATTATACCCGTTACGAAAGGCTACGACGAAATCCATATTTCATAAAATAAAACAAGACTATTTTGGTCGTATTGGGAAACCAGAAGCTATTTTATCAGACAATGGGACACAATTTACTAAGAAATGACAGGAAATGTTACAGATAGAGGGTATTCGAAGTTATCACACTACTTATTATTATCCCCAGGGGAATTTAACAGAACGTGTAAATAGATAAATAGGTCGTTTATTTATGCCATGAAAATCATTCAAAATGGGCACATGTCACCAAACAAACTGAAATTTGGTTGAATGAAGCGGTACATGAAGGGGCCGGTTTTACACCACATGAATTACATTTTGGTAAATCTCGTGTTGAGCCTTTGGTAGACAAATTGGGTTTACCACTTAAAGAATACCTGAATAGAACGAGCGTTAGCTCACGAGAGACTTTTAGGGAAGGCGGAAAAACGTAAACTAAAATATCAGGAAAAGCACTCAGCTACTGTATTCAACGTTGGGGATCAAGTATGGATCAAAACCCACCCAAAATCATCAGCCGAAGATGCAAAAATAAAGAAATTTTTTTTATTGTATGAGGGTCCGTATACGATAACTCAACAGGTTGGACCTAACGCTTTCGAGGTGTCAAATGATGTTGGTGTTATGGGAAGATTTAACATTTTTAATCTAAAGAAATATATTGCTCCTTGTTTGAGTGCAACTGTGTTGGTTTAATGATTTTTTTATGTTCTTTGGTTGAACTTTTGATGTTACTTTGCTGAATTACCTTGTAGCATGCTTCGTAACTACAGGTGTTATTTATTTTAAGTTTTGTGTTGAGTTAGAATTAAATATGTTACTTTGATGGATATTTTTCTTAAAAAAAAAAAAAACTTAAAAGGGAGGTAAATGTAACGTGCCTCATCTATAATGAATGAGTATATCTAAGGTAACAGCTGAGAGATACATATAGATGAGAGTAGGCTAAAAAAAAAGGGGGAGAGAAAAAATTAATTAATTAGAAATGATAGAGAAGATAATTAAAATATGAAATCGTAAGGTTTAAAATAAGAAGGTATTTGTATCTGATTAAAACAGAATAAAAGCTGTAAAACATTTGGAGTTGTTAATGGAAAGTCTCACGACAAGAACTTGCAAGGCGACCCTGAGAAAGAGAAGCATCACAGTGCTTAACCTATTATTTTGTCCGTTCATCTACATCGTACAGGACGGCTCATCCCATCATACCATCGGAAGATGGAGACCTTCTAGAGCCCTTAAGATTCATATGCCATTTTGCACCAAATTGGTTTAGTATATTTTTCAAATGTACATTTATTTCAATTAATAAAAAGTAGCTTATACATGGTTCGATGAATGTCGTTAAATGACGTCATTTTAACGTCACCCAGAGGTCAAAAGACAAAAAAATGACGTCATAATGATGTCAGTTTGCTGCCTGGATAATGATTTTGGTCTTGATAAAGGCTATGAATCAGAGATCTTAATCAACCAAAAGAAACATGATCACTAAGGAGCGTGAACCACTAAATATAATTCAGAATTGCGAATTTGTAATGATGGCAAAAATAAAGAAAATGGACCTTAAACTTGCACATAAATAATATATTATCATTTTGTATTCAATTTGCATAAACAGTAGTGTACAAGCATAGAACTAGAACGTGCGCTTCACCCAGGAAAGAGCCGAAGTCCTTGAACATAGTAAGAAAAAAACAGCCATATTGTCCAAATGTCCTTTTCTAAACTTAAATATAAAAACCTACATAAAAGTTATTAAATAATGAACAAACTATTTTATATCATAACTAGACTAAAAACTATAATTTCCTTTAGACGTGAACGAAACATCGATTATTATACTCTTCGCAAAAACGAAGAGTATATTGTATTTGATCGGCACATTTCTAAAATTGTAAATATCGCTCGTAGAGAACAAATTTTCATATCATTGTGTTAGTGAACGAATTCTGAACAACTTTCAAAATTTCCGTCTGTCCGTCTGCCCGTCCGCCCGTCACGTTTCTTGTAAACATGATAACTTAAGAAAGAAAAATCCGATTGTATTGAAATTTAGAAAGTAAGTTAGTGTTAGCTAGAGGAAGAACCCTATTGTTTTTGAAGAGAATCGATCAGTATATAAAAAAGTTATTAATTATTTAATTAAAAAAAAAATATTCTCTTAATTTTTGTCGCTTGTACTAAAATGGAAATCTTGCGAAATATTATTTCCATAATATATTTTGTTTTTGTTTATGAATTTTACTAATATATATTTCATAAAAGTGCGAGTTGTAATACCTATGTATGATTGTCGAAAGATATATATCACAGACAATCAATTTTTGTAGCAATAGCTAGTGGCGCAGCGGCTAAAGCTTTGCGTTGCAATCCAAAGGTCCCGTGTTCGAATCTCACACAGGTTGGATATTTTTTTTTTCATTTTTTTTTTTTCACAACAAGGATGGTATCACAAAATTTAGGATGTCCAAAAACTAATATTATTTACAAGAAAACTGCGAAGAGCAGTGGCGCAGCCAGAAAATTCATCTGGGGGGGGGGCCAATAGAACCGGCCTCCCCAGAGGTTGAGAAAAACTTTTCGCTGTTTTATGGAAAATCTTCCCACAGTATGAGACCTGTAAGAAGTTAAGTATTTGGGTTGTCTAATCATGATTTTCACCCCCCGCGTTTTTAAAAAAGGGTGGTTTTTGAGAAATATATACATATATATGAATTTTAGCGTTTTTTCGTCCTCTTCTGAGGAAAAACCATGCATTTTGGTGAAAAATATCTAGACAGCAAAGTTGTAGAGCATAAAATTTCCTATAAACGTTGTCTCTACCATTTTTTTTTTTCGAATTCCGCTTAGTTTCGCTGCTAGAGGGCACGAAAAAATATACATATGGACTTTTGCGCCTTTTTTTAGATTTTGAGCCAAAATTATGCATTTTTATGAAAAATTACGTGAGATCAAAGTTGTAGAACATAAAATATATATATTTTTATGGAAAAAAAAAACTAGAAAACACCATGTAATTTTGTAAATTATAATTAATTAAAGTAAATAATTTGTAATTTTTCATAAAAATGCATAATTTTGGTTCAAAATATAAAAAAAGGAGCAAAAGCCTATATGTATATTTATTTCTTTCGCGCCCTCTAGCGGCGAAACTAAGCAGAATTCGAAAAAAAAATGTGGAGACAAAATTTATAGGAAATTTTATGCACTACTACCTTGCTCTCTTGATACTTTTCACCAAAATGCATAGGTTTTCCTCAATATAGAGAAAAAGACGAAAAAACGCTAAAATTGATATATGTGTATATATTTCTCAAAAACCACCCTTTTCTTCTAGAACTGCGGAGGGTGAAAATCTTGTTTAGACAACCCAAATACTTCACTTTTTATAGGCCTCATAATTGTGGGAAAATTTTCTTAAATATTTCCTAATTTGAAGGGACTATTTGTACTAATAGTGATTATGCTTCTTTATTTTTTGGTTCATGGAAGACGGCTTGGGGGGGGGCCGGGCCCGATGCCCCCCCCCCAGCTGCGCGCCTGGCGAAGAGTATCCTATAGAATGTGTAACAATTATATATAAAAAGCTCAGTAAATTGGCGAAGAGCATGTTTTAAGCTTGTTGTTTTTATAATCACCTTATAAACAATACCTTGGTGGTATACGTTTTTTTTTTAAATTTATTTATGTAACGTCAGCCTATTTCCGCTACCAAAGCTTATCATCGACGCCAAGAGGTTGCCAAACCTCTTCTTCAATCTTCATCGAAGAGTAGGGATCTTTTACTTGCCAAACATTTAAGGACTGCTTTACATCCCCACCGAAGGATGGTATATCTAACTACGTAATTCTCATCTTGAAATTACGTGGCTCCTGCGTACATTCCGATATACATACATACTTATCTAACCGGAAAATTTCCAACTAGCTCGTTCTCAATACTTGCGTATAGTGATTTTCGCACACAAGTGAAAGATAAAAGACACGCTCAGTTTCGGAGCAGCCGTTGAGGAGGCCAAACGTTCTTTTGTTTTAACCTTATTTTCTTCAACTCATCGTCAACGATCTTGTATCAAGTGAAACCAAATTGGAGTAACAGTGATAGCATTGATCGTCAGAAACTGAAGAGAGTTATGCAAGTGGCTCTGAAAAGAAGAGAGATGCCAAAGAAAAGCAAAAAAAATTAGATGCTCTTCTTGCAAATACCAACTGGATGGATACTTTTTCACTTCATTCGCCCACTTCGACATTAAAAAAATAGAAATGAAATTCAAATATCTTGTTATTTCCTTTAATTTATGCAAGACTTTGTTTTCCTATAAAAAAAAAACACAATACTAAAGAGGGTGTCTCTGACCAAATAAACCACCTTAATAAGATTATCTCTTAGTGACACTAGGTATTTTATCCGTAAATTGCCTTTCTGCTCACTACCTTTTCTAGACTGCTGTTATCAAAAACTTGACCTTTTCTTTGCTAATTTCTCATATTCCGTAAAGAGTTCAAATCGAAATAAAACATAAGTTTTACGAGATTGCTCATAGGTATCTCCTAAAGTATTTAAATTTAGTATAATTGATAGCTCATATACCCAGCGGCGGACTATCACCTTGTATATTTTTCACTAAAAATAGCAGGTTTCTGCCTTATAGAGGTGTATTTCAAGATTACCATTACTTGGCGGATAAAAGCATCAATTTTGGTATGAAGGTACCTTAGGGTATACTAATAAATGTTAGGCTAGGAGCCCTCTGGAATTTCTAAAAAATTTTATGTGCAACTCTAAAATTTAAAATATTAAAAAATATATATCAAAACATTTTTTTGTTTTAATTATAAATTTAGTATAAAGAGAAGGTAGACATTATGCATGTCATGTTCTTCGCAATTTAAAGATCTAATTAAATAACAGGTTGTCCCATTTAAAAAAAAATAGTTTTCGTTGAAAAACCCATATCGTTGAACTTAATGAAGAATAAATCGTGTTTAATGTTAGTAGGTGTCTGAAGAGATAATATGTTAAAAGTGCTTACAGACCAATTTTTAACAATTTTGGTAACATCGCGGCCTCTTATTATTAAAACTAAAAATTAAAAAATCTATTTTTTGAATATCAAAATAATATTTGAGGGTCAGATCATATGCATTTTAGCCAGCAGAATCCAAATATGCAAAAAATACAGGTTATCCCATTTAAAAATTGGTTTTAATGTCAATTACATGGAAACCGGAAGTCAGCCATTTTGGTTCTTTACATCATATAATTGAAAATTTCATTCCATGTCACGCTGAGGCCTGTTTCGTGGCTAACTTCTATTTTAGATGTACTAGGGACGGAAAATTAAAGGTAAATGGGTCCAAAAGGGCCACGTTAATAGATCTTATTTTATTTTAGTTTAACATAAAAAATGCGCTAGCAGTAGAAACGCTGTCAGCGACTATTTTGCTGTCAACTTCTATGTTGGATGTACTAGGGACTTATTTCTTTTTTAAATTAAAGCTAAAGAGCCAACCTTTCGATTAAAATCAGTCCAAAAGGGTCAGGTTAATAGATCTTATTTAATTTTAGTTTAACATAAAAAATGCGTTAGCAGCGGAAACGCCGTCAACGACTATTTCGCGATTAACTTCTATGTTAGATGTACTAGGGACTTAATTTTTTTTTTTAATTAAAGGTAAAGAACCCACCCTTCGATTAAAGTGGTCTGAAATGGGCCAGGCTATTCAATTTTTGTTTATTAACCTATTGAGAAATTACGTTCTTGCAGCGAAAACGCTGTCGTCTGTTTCGCGGCTAATTTCTATATTAGAGATACTAGAGACTTAGTTTTTTTTTTAATTAAAGCTAAAGAACCCACCCTTCTATTGAAAGTGGTCTGAAATGGGCCAGGCTATTCAATTTTTGTTTATTAACCTATTACTTGAGAATTTAAGCTCTAGCAGCGAAAACTCTGTCGTCTGTTTCGCGGCTAATTTCTATATCATATATACTAGGGACTTATTTTTTTAATTAAAGCTAAAGAGCCCACCTTTCGATTGAAATCGGTCCGAAAAGGTCCAGGTAACTATTTTTTTTTAATACGAGTTTTACCTGAAAAATACGCGTTGGTCATCAAAATTATTTTGAGAATTTGAGGATAATAGCATTCTTATTAGCTCTTGGGTCATAATTTGTAGGTAAAAATGTTGATATTATCATTACCTATGAATATATGTATTCAAAAATGCAATAAAAAAAAATTTTCTTCGCTGCTACAGTAGCACAGAATTCTTTAAGATATCTTTAAGAAGTTCTATTTACTGCCCGCGAGGATATCTTGTATTTATGTACTCTATTGTACTCTATGTACTCTCTTTTATGCACTGGGGAAATGTAAACTGGGCATTATATAGGAATTTCAACTTTTGTTAACCCACAGACATCTACTAGAAGTTCTAAAAGGGAAATACCATACAGCTCAATTTTCTAAGTATTATAGAAATCAAATAAAGTATTAAAAGGGAAATGGTATTATTATCCTTAACAAAATACTTGTAGACATCTTCTAGAAGTTCTAAAAGGGAATTACCATACAGTTCAATTCTCTATGTGTTACAGCCCTACAAACACAAAAGGTCGGCCCTCCAGTGGGCCATCACAGGGCCAGAAGTTTCATATCTGGCCCAGTGATGGCCCGCTGATGGGCCGATCCTTTGTGTTTGTTGGGAGAGATCAAATAAAGTAATAAAATGGAAATATTATTATTATCGCTAATAGAACACCTATAGAAATTGCAAGAAGAAATTCTTTTAATGCATACAATTTGTTTGCTTACCACGTAGTTTGTTACAGAAATTATTCCTAGATGACGCCACGTACAAACCACTGACAATAATCAGTCATGCATTATCTTATACTCATGAATTTATAGAACATTAATAACATTACTGCAACGTTCAAATTCTCTCAGGGATCATCGATTTATTTGGATAAATCTTATAACGATCTCTAATCTTTGGTTTGGTTTGGGCCTGATGTCTCATACTGAGATTTTGATTAACCAATATTTCACCAGCTGCTGCTTGCAATTCTATGTATGTTGGTACATCTAATAGAAATCCTATAATAGTTATTTTTATACCAAGGCCGCGAAATTCCTTTTTACGTACCGAGAGAAAAATTATCGCCGAGGCCGCTTACGGCCGAGGCAAGATAATCTCCAGGACGCAAAAAAATTTCGCGGCCATGGTATAAACACTATTTTCTGTGCAACCGTAAATTATAGTTAGTATAGATGGTGAAAATAACACCACCGTTTATGCTATATTTTGCTAAAGAAACGCGGTGGCCTTAACGCCAGAGCGTTTCTATGGAAACGGTATATTTTGAATGTGTACTTGACAGTCTGTTTAATAAAATATAACAATTTTTGTTTGTCATATTTTAGAAATGTCAATTTTGAAGTGACTTAAACGTCAATTATTATGAAAGTGACTTTTAGTTTTTCGGCCGTTACTAAGGGTGAAATTGAATTTCACGGACTGTTTTGAGAACGTGAAATACTCATTTCACGTACGGCTGCACAAAAAGATGTTTTCAGTACCGTTTATATTGGTAAGCGATAAAATACCCGAAAGATTACTACAGGAATTAAATCTGTTTGCAGGATCGATGCGGTACATCTAACAGAAATAGATTACTATGGGAATTCTATAGGTATGCAAAAGGCTGCTCACAGGATTCTATACTAATAGCTTTTTTCGATTACCATGGGAAGTACTATTTAATACTGATATGCTGACATTTGCCCATCTTAGGGAACTCTTACAGACCTCTAGAAGATATTTACTAATTCCTAAATTTTTATCCTCGGGATATCTTGAGGAATTAATTGTGCTACTTGGGTAGTTTCGCTGCTAAAATCAGTCTAGTCAATAATGGCCATTGTCTTGCCGAATAAAGTCATTTTCTGAGTTTGACAAGTTAAATTTCATTCAAAAAATCTTATAAAACACCAATAATATATAAACAGGAATTCGCAACAGGTCTCACCAGCGCAGCCAGGGTGTATGACGGGCACGGCCGCCGCGCGGCGAGACTCGGAGTGGCGTAGCTCCGTAACGGGTGACGCTACATAGAAAGTACACATACCAATGGAAAGCCCAAAGTATGAAGAGAAATATTTATTTGAGTACTTTTTCCCCTTCTAGTCTTTATTTATCCGAAATGGCGCCATTTCGAAATTTTTACAATTTTTGAAATTTTGACAGCACTAGAACGGAAAATTATGAACAAAATATGCATGGAAACATCTGAAATACGAACGGATATGCTTCTCCGAAGCTTTTCTGATCATTTTGACCCAAATTGGATCAGTAACAACAACATTTCTGCTGCACTTTATAGCCAGCTCTGCAATTTCTGCCACTTAGGCCCTTGTTGCTTCGCAAAAACAGGGAAGCCGACGCACAGTGGCGAGAAATGCCGGTGTTCCACCCAAATTACTCTAGAGGTCGTAAATTTTAAGTTATTGAGACATTCTTTTTTTTTAAATGTTCGTCTTGAATTTACCTATCGATCCCTCTAGCCGGATTTTGAAATTTAATTTTTCATTTTTTAAAATTTTTAATAGAAAATCATATTTTTACAAAAAAATACTGTTTTTTCTATTAAATTTATTCTAACGGGCCGTAAATTTGAGTTTTCGTAACAAATTTTTTTCTAACATCTTCATCTTTTAATCAGCTATTGACCTGTCTAGATGAATTTTTGATTTAGTTGTTGACAACTGTCAAAATTACTGTCAAATATAAAAAAATACGATTTTTAGATAAATAATTCATACAATAACAGGTTGGTGTTCAGAAAAATATATATAGTGTTTTCAATGTACCTGGTTCCGAATTCGACTAAATTTGGCAGCTGCCATAATTGTCAAATTTCCAAAGACAGATGGAAGAACTTATTAATTTTAAAAATACCCTGTAAATGTATAGAAAAATAGATATATATTGTTTTTGATCTGTTTTAATTATTTTTAATGTACCTGGTTCCGAAGTTGACAGGAAAATATGATTTCTAAATTTGGCAGCTGTCATAATTGCTGTCTCATTTCAAAATATAGAGGCAAGAGCTTATAAATTTTGATAACACCCTATAAATGTATAGAAAAATAGATATATATTATTTTTGATCTGTCTGATTTCGTAACTGATAGGAAAATATCATTTTTAAATTTGGCAGCTGACATAATTGCTGTCAGTTTTCAAAACATGGAGGTAAGAGCTTATTAATTTTAAAAATACCTTATAAATGTATAGAAAAATTGATGTACATTATTTTTGATCTATCTGATTTCGTAAGTGATAGGAAGATATAATTTTTAAATTTGGCAGCTGCCATAATTGCTGTCAAGTTTTAAGGTGTGCAGATTAGAAGTTATTAATTTCAAAAATACTCTTTGAACGTATAGATAAATAGATATATATATTATTTTTTATCTTCCTGATTTAGGAATTGACAGGAAAATATTATTTTTAAATTTGGCAGCTGCCAAATTTAGAAATAATATTTTCCTGTCAACTTCGGAACCAGGTACATTAAAAACAATTTGTATCCGTCTTGTTATACATTCACAGGGTATTTTTAAGGTTAATAAGCTCTAACTTCTGTTTTTTGAAATTTGACAGCAATTATGGCAGCTGCCAAATTTAAAAACCATATTTCCCTGTCAACTACTAAATCTGGCAGTTTAAAAGCAATATATATCTATTTTTCTATACATTTATAGAGCATTTTTAAAATTAATAAACACTCTATTTTGAAAATTGACAGCAATTATGACAGCTGCCAAATTTAAAATTCATATTTTCCTACCAATTACTAAATCAAACAGATCAAAAACAATATATATCTATTTTTCTATACATTTACAGGGTATTTTTAAAATTAATAATCTCTTCCATCTATCTTTGGAAATTTGACAACAATTATGGCAGCTGCCAAATTTAGAAATACATATTTTCCTGTCAACTTCGGAACCAGATGCATTGAAACACTATATATATTTTTCTGAACACCAACCTGTTATTGTATGAATCATTTATCTAAAAATCGTGCTTTTTATATTTGACAGTAATTTTGACAGTTGTCAACAACTAAATCAAAAATTCATCTAGACAGATCAATAGCTGATTAAAAGACGAAGATTAAAAAAAAATTGTTACGAAAACTCAAATTTACGGCCCGTTAGAATAAATTTAATAGAAAAAACAGTATTTTTTTGTAAAAATATGATTTTCTATTAAAAATTAAAAAAAATGAAAAATGATATTTCAAAATCCGGCTAGAGGGATCGATAGGTAAATTCAAGACGAACATTTAAAAAAAAAGAATGTCTCAATAACTTAAAATTTACGACCTCTAGAGTAATTTGGGTGGAACACTGGCATTTCTCGCCACTGTGCGACGGGGGAGAGTAGGAGACTTTTTTGGTAGGTGTTTTCCTGGACCAAAACTACAATCTTGAAAATGTTGACAAGTGATTTTTGTCGTATTTGTCGGCCATTTTGGATTTTAATGCTCTACATGAAAATTTTTAGAAATTCCAAAGGTGCAGGCCAATATTTATTAGTATACCCTACGGTACCTTGATTGATTGATTGATTTACCAGCGTGCGGTAGGCATTGTTGCCATTCCCAGGGTTATACAGCTGGGCCTGCTACGTCCACGCTGACATGACGATGGTACCGGAGTAGGGGATGGGCAGTGTAGGTGTTTTTGGAATGCGTTGCCGCATTGTGTTCGTGTTTTTCTATTTCTGGTTCTGACAGAGTATATATCTGTAGGTATTTGTGAAATGCGTGGCCGCATTGTGTCATGATGTGGGGTGTTTGTGTTCCTCTTTTTGTATTTCTGCTTCCTCGGTTTCTGGTTCTGGTAGAGTATATATCACCACAACTTCTTTGTGGAATTCAATTTTTCCTTTCTTCCTTCCCAGCAGGTCTGGTCCTTTCCCAGTCTGTTCATGATCCTCTCGGCTGTTTTTTCCCACGTGCAACCTGATCTCCCTATTTTTAGTGTAGAATCCAATGTAGAACTTTTCACTTATCCACGAGCGTAATTTTGACCTGAAAAACTTCACTTGATAATTTACCTAAGAAAATATTATGACCATACTTGAAGAGTGATGCATTTGGTTATTACAGGTTTTATGCTAATATGTTCCACTCTATGTAGAATTTTTTCACTTAACAACGGTCTTTGTCACTTTTTTTTTTCACTTCTTTGCACTGAGAGATTTAATCGCCTATATTAATAGCATATTAGCTATATCTCTCAATTGTTGTTATGCTAGTATGTACCATTCTTCGTAGAGTTTCACTTAACAACGAGCGTAATTTTGACCTGAAAACTTCACTTGATAATTTACCCAAGAAACTTTTATGACCATACCTCAAGAGCAATGCATTTGGTTATTACGAGTGTTATGCCAATATGCTCCACTCCATGTAGAATTCTTTCATTCAACAACGGTCCCGTCACCCCTTCCTTTTCACTTCTTTGCACTGAGAGATTCAATCACCCATATTAATCGAACATCAGCCATATCACTCAACTGTTGTTATGCCAGCATGTACCACTCTTCAGAATCCCTCACCCAACAACGAGCGTAATTTTGACCTGAAAAACCTCACTTGACAATGTACCCAAGAAAACATTATGACCACACTCCAAGAGCAATGCACTTGATCATTACGGGCTCAACTTATATTAAATTCCCTTGAGTATTTTTAGCAATTATGGAAAAAGATTATTTGAAAGTCAACATAAGAAATTTATACGACCACACTTTTTTCGAACAACACGTGATCGATTATTTCGGGCACAACTCAAATCAAATTCATTTGAGTATTTTTACAATGGCCGAGAATAATTACTTGAAGGTTTACAGAGATATTATATTTCAATTTATTCCCCCATAAACTTGTCGACAAGTGTCGACCTTCAAGGGCCCGATGGGCCCAAACACTTCAATTTCTTAGAAATGAAAAAGTTTACTTAGCTTGCTTGCGTTAAGTCGTTTGTCTGTTCACGCTTCCTTCGCTTCCTGATACACAGCACTGGTCACCAAATAACTCTGTATTAGTTATTTTCAAATATTAATTCTATTTCAACTTTGTTCCTTTGTTATGATGCATCAATTTACGCGGCATTTTTTGACCTACAATTCACCTAGGCTTTATCAAATTTAACGCAGTTTTACTCGATAATTTTGAGTTTTTAAATGGAAATGTTTTAGACACATCCACTCGCTTGGAAGGCACAATTCGAACTCCATTAAAATACCCTACGGTACCTTCATACCAAATGTGATGCTTTTATTCGCCAGGTAACGGTAATTTCAATAAGCCACCTCACTGTTAGCAATTGTGCCCACAATTATTTCGTTAATTATTTTCAAGGTGTCCACTTGTTTACTTTTCAGACAAACAGACGACAGACAGACTGACTGACAAAACTGAAGACCTAATTTTCGTAATTTCGTAATCTATATCTATGTAATCAGAAACGTAATAAAATTATATAAAAAAAATATTTTTAAGAAAAAGCTTTTATTTGAAAAAAACTACTAAAAAGTAAAAATAATTTTTTTAAAATTTATACACCTGGAAACCAAAAGCTTTGGAGGCGGTCATATAGCGCTATTGTATAATTACTTTGATCAACTGACCGCCCCCAAAGCTTTTGGTTTCCAGGTGTATAAATTAAAAAAAAATTATTTTTACTTTCTAGTAGTTTTTTCAAATAAAAGCTTTTCCTTAAAAATATTTTTTTTATATAATTTTATTTTTTACCTTTTAGTCTACTTATTTTACAGACAGACAAAACCCTTTCATTTGCCACCGCCATCCACCACTTCCCTCTCCCATCTTCTCACACTCACACTCTAACACTACTTCCCACTTCTTCCCACCTCTTTCCCACCTCTTTCCCACCTCTTTCCCACCTCTTTCCACCTCTTCCCCATCTCTCCCCACCTCTTCCCATCCCTTCCCCACCTCATCCCACCCTATTCCCACCTCTTCTCACCTCTCCCACGTCCGCCATATTGAATTTAGAATGAAGTCACACAGTTTATTGTATTTTACTCGTTAAACCCTTTCATTTAATACCCATATCAAGGGAGTTGTGACTAAAAAGCCGATTCGCCATCTTGGGACTTCCGCCATATTGGATTTAGAATTATCACACATTATCGTATTTTACTCATAAAACCCTTTCATTCGATACCCATATCAAATGGGTTGTGACTAAAAAGCCGATCCGCCATCTTGGGACGTCCGCCATATTGGATTTAGAATGACGTCACATTGTTTATCGTATTTTACTCGTCAAACCCTTTCATTCGATACCCATATCAAGGGGGTTGTGACTAAAAAGCCGATCCGCCATCTTGGGACGTCCGCCATATTGGATTTAGAATGACGTCACATTGTTTATCCTATTTTACTCGTCAAACCCTTTTTTCATTTGATACCCATATCAAAGGGGTTGTGACTATAAAGCCGATCCGCCATCTTGGGGCGTCCGCCATATTGGATTTAGACCGATAATGGCTATACATTGTCACCGGACTTATACACGTGTGCCAAATTTCAAAGCTCTAGCTTAATTAGAACTAGTCGAAATTCAGCTTGCAAGATTTGACCTAAACTAACAAACACACATACAAACACACAAACAAACATTGCAAGTTAAAAATAAAAGCTTTTAAAAATCCGAAGAAATTTTAGTGGGCAGTTTTTTCACGATTACAATATTTCGCTAACAAATTTTCACTTATAATATCACAAGAGCTTAAATTATTTCCGAAAATTTTCTTGAGGGCACGAGTAATTTTCTTAAAATATTCGTGCCCGAAAGAAAATTTCCCGGAATAATTTAAGCTTGCGTGGTATTCGGTAAGAAAATTTCACACCACTTAACACCATAATTTGGAAAAAAATTATTAATCCAACCTGACGTTTTAAATTAATTTCACTGCTTGTCAAGTTGGCCAGGGTATTGTTGTTTTTGACATATTATGTTGATTTGTCATTTTTGTTTAACCGGTTCTGTCACAAAGCTTAATAATTACTAGTTTAAAAGGTCTGTCGTTGAGTTTAATAAGTGTATAGCGAAATGTCGCGATTTGGTAAAGAAAATCAACAAGTAATTAGACAAGAAATTCAAAATATAACACCAGATAACACCCGAAAATCAAAATCAAGTGTATGGAAACAGTTTGTTGAATTTTGTGACGAAAAGTTGTATAATATTCATGAGTGTATAAGTGTAGTACAGGTGGCTACTATACTGGAGGACTACGCATTATATATGAAAAAGAAAAATTTTGAAGATTATAAGGAAAGTGTGGTCAAAGTGATGTGGAACTCTACTGCTAAGCAGTTACAAGAAATTTATTACGAAAAATATAAAATAAAATTTAATCCGTTTTCTGATGTGGAATTTGCGACCGCCAGAGCTGCACGCGATGCTAAGCGCAAAAAATTACATTAAAAAGAAAAGTGAGTGCTTCAGCCTTAACCAGCGACGAATACAAAAAAATTATTGAAATGTGGGATGAAAAAATACTCCAGATGGATTGCAGCGTAAATTTTTTCACATAGTTTCACATGAGCTGGCATGGAGAGGAGGGGAAGGATATTCTGCGTGTATCCAATACTTCAAAGAAGAAACTGATAATTTCGGAAACCCAAAAGGTCGGTTAGAATATAATCCAATATTCTCCAAAACCACACAAGGTGGTTCTAAAAAACTGTCGGATAGTAAATGGTTGATTACAAATTTCGATAATCCACAAATGTGCCCGGTTCGTTTGTTTAAGAAGTTGATGGAAAAAAGGGGAAATCTTATTCAGACCGACAGATTATTCTTAACACCAAACCCATACTGGAGTCAACCCAATTCGAAAGGATGGTACAAGAATAGCCCAGTTGGTAAGAACATTATATCTTCATGGTTTAAATCAGCAGCCTCTGATATAGGAATTGACACTAAAAAAGTAAAAATAACTAATCATTCTGCAAGAGCAACAGCTGTTTCGAAATTGGCCAAGGAAGGAGTTGGTGAACAACAGCTCATTAAAATTACTGCACACAGTAATAGTCAGTCAATCAAACCTTACTTACAATTGGACGTTGAACATCATCATCAGATGATTGAATCCATGAGGAGAATTTCATCAAGTACTAGCAAGTTTAATCATGATCAGAGCACAATGCAAAATAAAACAGAAAGTACCCAGATTCAACCCACCAATTCAAGCCAGCCCACAAACATTTATAATAATTGCGTTTTTAATATTAATAAAACCTATAATAATTAAATTTATTTCGTTATTATTTTGCTTATTAGTCGATATCATTAGAGATTTGCCAATGAAGATATTAGTTCAACATGAAATAAATTCTAAAAAAATCATATAGGTATATCCACCATATTTCGTTAAATAAAAAAAAATTACCAACTTTAGTTACACCAAATGCTAAAACTCAGATGGGTATTAGTTCAGTCTATCGCCCTTTCATAATTTTAGGTTTGCTAAAGGTGGTAGAAATGTATTTTTTGTTAAAGTAATCCATAACACTTCTAATTTAAAAAATATAATATTAACATGGTTTGTTGCAGTAGGTGGCCGTGATATAGGCGGCCATGCTTTTGACAGATGAGGTTTATATTGGTAAATTACATTAAGTTACTGTGTAGTAAACCAGCAAACAAAGATATTTTTATGTAAAACATTTCTTGTAAGCATTTGCGTTAAACAATTTAAGAAAAATGGAATGCTTTGAAAAGTACAATTTATGTAAATACTGCAAAGAGTTGAGTCAAGCGCAAATATGTCATCCAAGATTAATATATTTAACGAATTTAATGGAAGATTGCGATCAGGAAGCGTTAGAGTCGAATGGTTTGTTTACGAAAATCCAAGAAAGTCTGCTGCAGATGTCAAGTAAATATGGCCTTTTGCGTAAAAGAGATTTGAACAAAATTGTTTCAAAATATTACATACCTATATGTCTTAAAACACAGACATCTAATTAATTCGTCACCTTCCTATTCACCATTAAGAAGAGAGGATGGGTTAGAATTCAAGCAACATTTAAATCTTACTATGTTTGTACATCCTGCGTTTTTTGAATTATAAATTGTTAATGCATAATAATTTAACAAATTTGTGTTTTCTGTTTAATGAAACTTTATAGCGAATAATAAATAATAATGTTAATTCAGAAATTTTGCATCATTCACAGGTATATCTACATTATTTAATGGTTGTAGATCATATGTTTACCTTTTCAACTGTCAAAAAATTTTCACTTAAATATCGTGGCGCCTCGAAAAAATTTCCGGAAATTTTTTTAATTGCCATGGTAACTAGTCAAAATTAAGGTATCTTATTGGTTAAAAAGCAGAGGTGTGAAATTTTCTCGTGAAATCGAAAATAGTTTTGCAGCAAAACTGTTGAAATACAACTTGATATCAGCATGTCAAATGTTGCAAGTCTGGCTCTGGCCATCAGAGCCATAATAGTCAACCTTCACATATAATCTCGTGTGGGGTCAAGCCTCGTATGTAATAAAAAGTATTATTTAATTCTCTTTGATATATATCATAATTATTGTTTTTATAGCCTAGTGACTTAAGTGTTTGATACTTCCACTTTTGAGTAAAAGCAAATCCTTTTAATCATGCATAGAACAAATTGGAATGAGTAGATTTCCGAACAGACCCACCTCGAGAAATCATATTTGCTCTCCCTGCCCCCTTCAGTGGCTATTTACTTCTGCCAATATGTTTGCGACGTATCTATGAGATTTGCATTTTATCGTTTTTCCATAGGGCACCGACGCCGCCGACTGCCGATCTTCTTTGACTGAGTTCTGAGTTTTCTGCGTTTAATTTTATTATTGTTATTTATTCTACGAGAGCAGTTCTTATGAACAGGTACGTTTTTCTTAGTTATTTATTTTCATTTCTATGATAATATTAATTTTAAAGACGTGTTACTAAAATTTGTATACTTCATCTAAGAAAGTATTGAAAATTGGGAAGAGGGGGGGGGGCGTAAGAACTCGTATGGGACGAGAAATTTCATTGGGCCGTGCCTTTGTAAGGGACCAGGACCTCTATTCTCCAGTCGAGAGAATGGTCATTTCGGGAGAAAGGAAATAGAAAGAAATAGGAAACATAATGAAATAAAAAGAAAAAATATCCCGATTCACTTCTCCTAAGCTGGAGAATAGGACCCCAGGTCGTTGCTCAGAGGATGACCGGTGTCTCCCAGTCTATAAGTTCATTATTCCATATACAGTCATGTTCGATAGTTGAGACGACTGGGTACTGGATAATATGAATTTTCTGAGTCTCGGAGGTCTGGAATGGTACACTAATGGATCAAGGACTCAGGAGGGAGCGGGTGCTGGTGTATACGGATGCAAGTCAAGGGCTCGTATAACGGTCCACTTGGTAAGTATCCTATTGTATTTCAAACTGAGGCATATGCAATTTTGTTGTGTGCAAGTGAAAACTTTAGAAGATGTTTCGTCAATAAGTACATTTACGAATGTAGCGACAGTCAGGCAGCTTTGAGGACATGCTTCAAACAAGGTGACCTCTAAACTGGTGCTAAATTGTCGAAACATTCTGACTGAGCTGTGCCAACACAACCCAGTTAAATATGGGACACATCGGGATTGAGGACAACAAAGAAGCAGGTCGTTTGGCGGGTGAAGGAGCAAAAACTTATTTCCCCTCCTCGGAGCCAGCCTTCGGTTTACCAAAAAGTCTGATTCAATCAGAACTGCAAGACTGGGCTATGATACTGTTCAGTTTCAATTGTTATTATTTTTAATATATTTATATAAGTTAGTCTTAGGACGGCTCTGTTGTAAATAAACTGCGCATGCGCACGGCGCTAGAAAACGTAACAGGAAAATAGGGAGAGTTACAGTTGAAAAATAGAAGTTTTAGTACACACATGTACACGCATTGTTTGTTGTAAAGAGCATAATAAAGTGTTGGCGTTTTGCACTAAGTTTTGTCCTTTATTACAACTACATCACGAAAAACAAAATAAATTAGACAGTCCACCCAAAATCGAAAGGAATTCAACAGATACAGTTTAACAACTACTGGGCTCAGGCCCACGGAATAAGGCAGTCGAGGCTCCATTCAAAGGGGCCTTCGACTGACTCTACCGTAACGTGGCTGCTTAGGCTCGATAGTGAACAATTGAGATGGGTGGTTGGCCTGATAACCGGATGTTGTCCTCTGAACAAAAGCACCTGCATGCAATGCGGTTGAAAGATAATTGTCGGATGTGTGGAATGGGGAATGAAATCACCATTCATATTCTATGCCATTGTGCACCAATAAGGGCGTCAAGGTATAGGTATATCGGAAGGCAGTTTTTACAGTCGGAGGAACGACGGGATCTGCCGTGGCCTACGTAAATGATTCCATCAGGCCACCGCATTGCACTCGAATCCGACTGTGACGTCACGAAAGGAGTCCTTCGGTTTTACAAAGCTACTGGGCTGCGGGTGGATTTCGCGCGATTTTGCAAGATTAATATTTTATTTTTTCGTATAATTTGTTTAGTATGAAGTTGAGTATGGATTAGTGTCAACTAATTGGGTTTCAATTTGTATTGGAGTCGAATGAAAAGTGAGTTACTTAAATATTTAATGTGCCTAACAGAGTAATAATTCAAATAGATGGAGAGAAATACTATAAATAAATGATTCAATCTCCTAATACTTAATAATCATAACAGTTATTGAAATTTGATCTTGATTTATTAATGTATATTTATACTGTGAACATTATGAAAGTGCCCTTAATTAATGAATGTCAATTAAACTCAGGTAAGAATGCCCCGTCGATGTTGTGTGCCAGGATTCAAATCAAATTACAATAAACAACGATATACTACTGTGTTTCGCGTTCCGTCGGACAAGAACCTGGCAAAAAATGGTCTCACAGCATTCACCGAAAACATTTTATCCAGAATAAAAATTCAGTAATCTGTGTTAATCATTTTAGTAAGCAATTTTTAATTACTGAAGATTCTGTCAAAAGAGATGATGGAACTCTTCTAACACTTCCTCGAAAAATCCACAAACTTTGTGAAGATGCTGTTCCTACAATTTTTAATTAACGACCCAAATCCAGAGTTTGATATCTGAAAGATTGAAAATGATGACTTTCTAAACATAAAGTCAAAAAAAAAAAAAATATTAGAAACGAAATAGACAGAAACCTGCGATAATTGTGATATGCAAAGACTGCAACTAATTCGTATTTGTTTGACATACTTTTCTAATATATTGTTGAACAATTATTCTGAAGTGACAAATAATCATATAAGGGAAGAAAAACAAATGAGGTGTAATAAGAAAAAAAGGTCATTGTTAAGAACGCCGACTTCTTGAATTTCTACAATTTTTTTTGCATAGATGTGTTCACAGACGTTATAGTAATCGTTTCTGATAGTTGAAATGTTGTGCTTATTTTGGAAAACTACCCCCTACAATGGGGGTAGTTTCGAAAAAAAAAAAAACGAAATATCGGAAGTAGTAAGTAGGTGTATTGTCCTCTAAATAATTTTATTTAGGGTAAGGACAATAATTTTTTTTATTAAAAATACCAATATTGTCGGGGGTAGTTTTCCAAAATAAGCGGAACATTTCAACTATCAGAAATGTTTATATAACATCTGTGAACACATTTATGCAAAAAAATTGGAGAAATTCCAGAAGTCGGTGTTCTTAACAATTACCGGAAAAAAATACTAGCAATAAAGAGATTAAAATAAACTGTGATAAAAAAAGAAAAGTTGATAAGTTGCAATCTCTGTAATAGGAATTAAATTTAAAATAATATACATACTTGTGTATGTACTGATCTTTTAATATTTATTACAATAACTGTTGTGACTTATTATTATAGAGGCATTTTAAATTTTTGTTACCCACAATTTATTGCTGTTAGAGTTTAAAGAAATAATTATTTTTTGTTTTGTTTTAACTATTATTAAAAGTGTTTATTTTATTTTGAATCAATAATCAATCAAGTGTGTATTTTAGTTTTATAGATATATTTAATTTTATAGTATAATGATGGGTAATCATTTACAAATTGTTTATTTATTTATTTTTAGAAAACTATTTGTGTTTTTATAATATATTTTATTATTAATTAAATAAAGTAAATCATTTTTAAGCATACATTTACATTTTTTGTTCATATAATTTTATTAGAAACGTTCAAGAAAGCGTTAAAGGTTTCGGTGTGTACCGTAATGCTAGGACTCCGACGGCCGCCATTAAATTTAATGCGGTGGCCTGATGGAATCATTTACGTAGGCCACGGATCTGCCCTGGAGAGAACTACTCTTCTTCGTGGAGAGCACTGTTTTTTTTAGGGGATTCTAAGTGTCGCTAATGTACAATGGGTCGATAGGCCTAAATACTGTGGATTTTAAGATCTGCTCGCGTTTCTAATAATAATAACCTTTCCACTTGCTTGGATTAAAAAGGCATTTTTTAAGAGTGTCGTATTTTGATCCACAAAATATTGTCAGAAAATATTTTTCAGGCATCGACTGAGCTGACTATAAACTCTAACTACATGCGAAATGTCATATTTCTAGCTATAATAGTTTCGGAGATAAACCTCTGTGACAAACAGATAGTCGGATAGATCGACAAACGAGTCATCCTGGAGGAATTCTGTTTTTAAATTTTGGGTACGGAATCGTAAAAAATAATTGGTATAATATTCAAAAATATCGTAATGTAAGCTATGCTTAGTTAGATTGTCTTGATTAACAAATTTTGTAAACATTAATTTTAATAATAAATATCTAGATATGTTTGAGAAATGTGCGCGCCCCTGTAATTTCCAATAAATTGCAATTTTCTTTATTATACTGACATTACTAAATCATGAAATTCGAGCGAAGCAAATGGAAAATCGTTTTTCTCTTCAAATAACCGCTGTATCAACAATCGGAAGTTAAAAAATTGTTTATCCTAACTAACTTCTTTAGAGTATTTAATTAATTTTAAGAGTATAATCTGCGGTCAGTGAAATGAAGAAACGAATTATTCGGCTTATTTTTGAAGATAGAAACTTCAAATTTTGTACGTATGTATTAAAATATATATTCTAGTTCGTCACGTTTTTATTTTTTTGTTTTAGTCAAAAACACGTGATCAACGAAAAAATGGACGTCGAAAAATTGGAATTTACAAAAAACGAAATCGTGACGACCTAGATAGTCCATAATTAATTACGTGGATAAAATATAACCTCTTAATTTTCAAACATAGATTCAATAAATAGTTTCCAATTTTGCCGTCAATAGATGGTACTCGCCTCGGCATTCGCATAGCTTTACACGCTCTCAGACTTTAGGGAGGAACTTGTTGTCATGGAGACCTGACGCGAATGAATGCTTGCCAGGGAAGCATTTAGGAGTTCTGGTAATATCTTAAATTTATTTATAAATTATTTTATCTTACAGGAATTACTTAATAGATGAAATTCTTGAAAATGTTAATACATAAATAAAAGGTGCCAAATAGAGAGGACCGGTTTTGTATAAACACTCCTACAAATTTTATTATGAAAATTTGAATGCGGTTTTTAGTTAGGTCAGAAATCAATTTATTCGAAATTATTACCAAGCAAAATGTACAGGGTGTCCCAGTCAACGCGCTATGCTGGGTTTTCTCGGTAGTTTCTGAGATAAGTTTATGGTTCAAAATCCAATCTGACGTAGGTTTTCCGAGGAATCTCATACTGCTAAGATATTTAGGAATCCAAAATGACGGACGAATTTCGTCATCTACGATCCTATTCGACTGAAAATCGATATCTGGGGGTTTTCGGGGATGCGGTTTACGAATTTTTGGTCAAAATTTAGGAATCCAAGATGGCGGACGAATTTCGTCATCTATGGACCTATTCGACTGAAAATCGATATCTGGGGGTTTTCGGGGATGCGGGTTACGAATTTTTGGTCAAAATTTAGGAATCCAAGATGGCGGACGAATTTCGTCATCTATGGACCTATTCGACTGAAAATCGATATCTGGGGGTTTTCGGGGATGCGGGTTATGAATTTTTGATCAAAATTTAGGACTCCAAGATGGCGGACGAATTTCGTCATCTATGGTCCTATTTGACTAAAAATCGATATCGGAGGGTTTTCGGGGATGCGGGTTACGAATTTTTGGTCAAAATTTAGGAATCTAAGATGGCGGACGAATTTCGTGATCTATAGTCCTATTCGACTGAAAATCGATATCTGGGGGTTTTCGGGGATGCGGGTTACGAATTTTTGATCAAAATTTAGGACTCCAAGATGGCGGACGAATTTCGTCATCTATGGTCCTATTTGGCTGAAAATCAATATCTGGGGGTTTTCGGGGATGCGGGTTACGAATTTTTGATCAAAATTTAGGACTCCAAGATGGCGGACGAATTTCGTCATCTATGGTCCTATTTGGCTGAAAATCGATATCTGGGGGTTTTCGGGGATGCGGGTTACGAATTTTTTATCAAAATTTAGGACTCCAAGATGGCGGACGAATTTCGTCATCTATGGTCCTATTTGGCTGAAAATCGATGTCTGGGGGTTTTCGGGGATGCGGGTTACGAATTTTCGGTCAAAATTTAGAAAACCAAGATGGCGGATGAATTTTGTCATCTGTGATCCTATTCGAATGAAAATCGATATCTGGGGATTTTCGGGATGCGGGTTACGAATTTTTGGTAAAAATTTAGGAATCCAAGACAGCGGACGAATTATAACTATATTTTGACCCCCTTTATTTATGTTATTATTGGAGACAAAAAAAAGTTTCGTATAAGAGTTGTAAGGTTGTATACATATTTTTTTAAATGCAATTAAAAAACAATTGCTTGGATATGTCACGTGATATAACAATGAAGGTTGCTTTTTAAATGAAAAACCCTGTATATTTTTACATATTCTTTTAGATCCTTTATCCCTGATTTCAAACATATAAGGATCTAGCTGTAATATTTTTTGATATATCGGACATTAAATATGCTCCAAACATGCTTATAGGTATTTTAGGGTTTCTGACGGAGCGCAGTCAGTGGCGGATTTAGGGGGGGGGGGGGGGCTATAGGGTAAAATCCAAGCGCGGCAATTTTTTTGAAAAACACCAAAGACATAAAAACAAAAAATTATTATTATTAATATGTTCTATCAGAACATGTTTAATTTATTTGAGAACGTGTTTTTTATAATAACTAGACTAAAGTTCCTTATTATAGTCAACAGTACAGGGTGGTTGTGCAAACGTTAAAACCTCATTTAACTTCTTTATTTTTGGAGTTACGTAAATACGTTCAAAAATAAAAGTTATGAGATATCACATGTATTTTCCAAACATCATTTCAGCAAAACAATTCAAACAAGTCGAATTTCGGAGATATGAGCTTTACCTTGGTTTTACTTCCACATCCAGTGGAAGTATAGTAACGACAAAAAATTTTTTTTAAATTTTTATTGTTCAAATAGGCTCAGAATGTCATGAAACGTCGAGATTTTAAGTTTGAGCGAAAAAAAAATTTCTGTCTGTCGGTCTGTAACTTTTTTGTGCGCACGTTTACTCTGTAACCGTTTAAGATATTGACTTGAAATTTGGTACACAAATGTACTTTAACGAGATCTGGAACTAGATTATATTTTCATTTTGTTCCGTCAGAGGGTTGGGGGGTAAATTGGGGTAAATTTGGGGTAACCAGCTAAATCAAGCAGCTAATAGTCCAGAAAATTGGTATTTAGTATATACAAGAGAAGCTAAGGTCTCAAAAAATGTTTGGCATTAGCCACCCCCACCCCATTACTAAATTTTTTCGTTGTGAATGAGTTGGATCGAAAATCTGGATGCGGAAGTAATGATTCCTTGGGCAGCGGTTTTTTTAAATAGAACACCCCCATATATTTTTACACTATTTGAAAGGCCATAGAAAAATCTTTTCAATGATATATGACCCAGTCTGTTCACTTTTTAAATTTTTTTTCCGATTTGAATCTAATTTTACTTATGGAACAAATTAGGATCTACTTATTACCAGAAAAAAATTCACGTCCTACAAATGCAAAGCCACCTGCGGTACCAAAATATGCGGATAAAATCAAAAAATCATATTAGGCATATTTTTATTGGAAAATTTTGTTAATGAAAGAATTGTTCAGAAACCTTAAGTCCAAAATTTAATCAAAAAAAATATATAAATTTTTATTAAAATAATGTCCAAGTCCGAAAATATCATTTGAATGGGTTTTTTCGTTTAGAAAACTGTACTATGACAATTTTGTTTGAAATTAAACCCAAGCTGCAGGTAGTTGTAAAACAGTTTTTTTTTAAATACCTAATTATTTTCAAAATTTTTTAAATTTCAAGTTTTTCATTTTTTAATTTTGATTAAATTTTGGCCATTTTGGACAATTCTTAACAAGTTTTATTAACAAAATTTTCCGATAAAAAAATGCCTAATATGATTTTCCGATTTTCTCCACATATTTTGGTACCGCAGGTGGCTTTGGTACCGTAGGAGGCGAATGTTTTTCTGATCATAAGTAGATACTAGTTTGTTCTATACTTAAGTAAAATGCGATTCAAATCGGAAAAAAAATAAAGTTATTGGGGTGTTACCATTTCAAGTGAAACACACTGTATCAATTATTGAAATTCTCCATTTTATTTAAAATAAAGTGAAATTAGACAGAACTAACATATTGTTTATTTTAATTTACATACTTTTGTTTTCCATGGCTAATTTGATAAATTGTAAATTTATAGTAAATTAGACAAAATTTGTTTAAGATAAGTACCATGTATTATATTATAAATACAAAGCTTTTTTTATGGCGTTTCAAATGGTACATATATGGAGTGTTCCTTTAAAAAAAAGCAAAGTAAAGTTCATATCTCCGAAATGCGACTTTCAATAGGCATGTCCACAAAATTTTAATTTCAATTGGGAATGATAGAATTATCGATATTGTACACTAATTTAACAATAAAAAAAACCGCTGCCCAACTTCCACATCCAGATTTTCTATCCAAGTCACTCACAACGAAAAAATGTTGTATGTGGAAATAATTGTTTAATAATATAATATTTGAAATTCTCTACCTCAAAAACCCATAAAACGATACCCCACATCGGTAATGGGGTGAGGGTGGTGATAGAGGGTGGTAATGGGGGTGGATAAGGTAAAAAAATATTTTGAGGTTTCTAGTTCTTGTACACACACTAAATTAAATTTTTTTTCATCCCCTTTAATAATGGGGTGGGGGCTAATGCCAAAATTTTTTTTGAGACCTTAGCTTCTCTTGTATATAGTAAATACCAATTTTATGAACTCTTACCTGCTTGATTTACCTATTTACCCCAAATTTACCCCAATTTACCCCCAACTCTTCGACGGAACAAGATGAAAATATAATCTAGTTCTAGATCTCGTTAAAGTACATAAGTGTACTAAATTTCAAGTGAGTATCTCAAACGGTTCCAGAGTAAACGTGCGCACAAAAAAAAAGTTAGACCGACAGACAGACAGTAGTTTTTTTGCTCAAACTTAAAATCTCGACGTTTCATGACATTCTAAGCCTATTTGAACAATAAAAATTTTTAAAAAATTTTTTTGTCGTTACTATACTTCCACTGGATGTTGAAGTAATATATGTATCCTTATTTTGCCAGTTATTCGTAATAGGCATCGCCCCAACATAACGAGGATTTTTGGTAATTTTTCAATAAAAATTCTTGGCCTATGGTAAAAAAATATTTTGAGGTTTTTGGTTCTTGTACATACACTAAATCACACTTTTTTTTCGTCCCCTTAAAAAGTGGGGTAGGGGTGGTAATGGGGGTAGCTAATGTCAAAAATTTTTTCGAGACCCTAGCTTCTCTTATATATACTAAATACCAATTTTACGGACTCTTACCTGCTTGATTTACCTGTTTACCTCCCCATTTACCCCAATTTACAACCCAACCCTTCGATGGAATAAGATGAAAATATAATCTAGTTCCAGATCCCGTTAAAGTACATAAGTGTACCAAATTTCAAGTCAATATCTTAAACGGTTCCAGAGTAATCGTGCGCAAAAAAAAGTTAGACAGACAGGCAGAATTTTTTTTTTGCTCAAACTTAAAATGTCGACCTTTCATGACAGTCTAAGCCTATTTGAACAATAAAAACATTCAAAAATTTTTTGTTACTATACTACCACTGGATGTGGAAGTAATCAATATTCTATTTTCAAGAAAAAGAACGCCATTGCCATGTAAACCGGAAGTGATATTTAAAATTTACATGCCTTTTTTTACTTTCCTTTAATGCTTTAATAGTCAATTAAGAACATAAATAATCCGATCAATTCTTCTTTGATGTTCAATTATATGTTTCTTAGCGGCATAGATTCCCCGAAAAAAAAAAATACTTATCTCAAAAACTACCGAGAAAATCGGACATAACACGTTAACTAGGACACCCTGTACACTGTAAATATACATTATGTACCTACAGATAGTTTTTTCTTTTAATTAAAAACCACTGCCTAAGGAATCACTACAACCGCATTCAGTTTTCCTACTCAAATTATTTTAAATAAAAATTCTTGTGCACCCAACGCGAAATTCGACTCTGTACGACAGAAATATATTTGAACTATTTCTCTTATATATTACACAATATGTTATTCTCCGCCTTTTTACTTGGTCGGCATATTTCATTGGTCAAAGGTGCACGCCCACCCGTATATACCTTTTTCATATATATCAATGAAAATATGTTTTGTCTTACTGCAGATTGTCCTCTTAAGATGACGTTTTTTTTTCACAAGTTGACCGATCTAAAAAAGAAAATATCGTCTAGAGGAACTCTAGTGACATCTGTTAGCACGTGTCTAAACAGAATATAAATTTAATTCGCACTTCACCTCAGTTGAAACACAAAATGAAAGGAATCTGTTTTTTGAATCGTAGAAAGATATCTGTTGAAATAGTAATAAACGTAGGAAGCCCGCAAAAATATAAAATGGAACATCTACAAGCGAGAAATGATAATTCAAAAGCAAAGTAAAAATGTCTTGAAATACTATTCTACAATGAAAGTAAATATAGCAGAAAAATAGTACCGGAGATACATAGATACACATACAATTTAAATACTTTAAAATAACATAATAAAAAATTTAAAGCACCCTGACTTTAAAATAATAAATCTTTAAAAGAGGAGGAAAAATCTTCTTTTGATGCTATTACAGTTATGTACAAAAAGAAAAGAAATGCTCAAAGTCCAGTTGATCATAATACTATGTTGAGAATATTAAAATAGTACATTGTGTAACAAGTGTTGAAAAGTGATTTTTGTATGAGTTACACACCATGCTTCTTCTACGACTGTCCTCAGTTTGCATATTGAATGGTTGATTGAGAGGCAAGCACATTTCACCCCCTCATCCAGGAGTCCCGGGTTCGATTCCTGGCCGTGGCACTGAGATTTTTTCAGAAGGAGAAATTAATCCCAGTACACTCTGATGATATTGGATGTGTGTCCTTTTCAGAGCCTTTAGGGATAAAGGCAGTCTTATTACCTGTGGTGCTTATTATTATTAATTATATTTAAATAAATCAATTTCAGAATTAACTTGAACATCAAAATATATAATTCGATGTTTCTAAAGCGAAGATCGCGAAAAAACTTTATTTGTTTCCAATGCACTCATATAGTTCATTCAGATAAATGCGAAATGCAAATATTTTCATGCGGAATCTATTCCCGCATGAAAATATTTGTTGCATTCTGCAACTGTCTGAATGAGTCTTTATGCTACAAGCATATAAGCAGTGAACACTTCTCAAAGCAGTAGAAAAAAACTGCTAACTACACTTAAGAATTATTGATTGATTTCACATAGCGTACCCCCAATAGCACAGGACATTCAATGGATGTCCGATTAAGATCCAGTTACTTTACAAATGTCCATGGACATTGGATGAACGTCCTGTGGATGCTCATTTTATGTACGTACAAGGACGTCCTCTATGTGGTATTGAATGGACATCCTAGGGACGTCCATTTAATGTATATGAATGTACAAATACTTTATGTTCCTGCTCGGACAACTAATGGATGTCTCGCTAAAGCCCATTTATTGTACAAACGTTCATGGTGAATAAGTTAACGGCCCATAGTTGTCCCTTTTATGTGCATAAAGGACATCTTCTATGGACGTTTTGTGGACGTCCGAGGGACGTCCATTTAATGTACATAAAATAAAGCACATTTTATGTTGCTATTTGAACAACCAGTGAATGTTCCGTTAGAGTCCATTTATTGTACAAATATGCACAGGAGATAAATGGATGTCGCCTAATTGTCCATTTTATGTACGTATGTGTGTATGTTTTATTTGTTCCTACGTGGACGTGTACCGTAATGTCCATTAGACTTTATATTTTTTCATTTGGAAGATGCTGGCAAATATAAATATTCTTTTAAATATACCCACTGCGATGGACATTGAAACTTGCAAAAGTTTCCTAGAATGTTACATCTTATTTACTTTTGTACTTTTAAATTGTTGCTTTGCTGGAAGGTTTCAGTAAACTTGAAAGAAATAAAAATACAGCTGAAGTTTTGTGTGGCAAAGTTAATTTTACAAATATATTTGAAAGTTGTGGCTGCAACTTAGATAACTTGCTACGAATTGTCAAAAGTTATATTGCAAGTGAGATAATCAAAGTTAATTTTGCAAATAAAATAAAATTTGACTCTGCAAAATCCAAAGCCCTGTCAACGCCCTGTCTATTTTAACTTTAACCATGTTGTGCGCACGCGCTTCTCTTTCGCGCGACTTTCTTTCATGGCATAGTAAAGGAAATATTTAATAATTTTTATAGTTGAAGAAAAAAGTGCGAATAGAAGTGTAAAATATTTATATATAGCTACCGCCAAATTATCCACGTATGTCTTTATTTGCATGGTGTCTTTGTGGTGGATTTTTAAATATCAAAAATGAGAAAGTGAACAAAATGGTAAGTTTGAGGTTAGGTTATATATTATCGAGAAAAACTTCAAGTATGTTTTTTACCTGTAATTACTACTAAATATTTCTCTAGTTAATCCTAGTATACCCGGACATCAAGTGCATGTCTTTTGCTTTTAAACATAGAGCCCTCTCCCGCACAAAGTAACTTTAAGCCTTCAGGGATAAAGGTGTTTTATTGCCTGTAGTTTTTTATGTGACCTATTTTGAAAATTTGAATTATTGTATAGTATATTATTTCACTCATTCCAAAAAATTAAAATAGAATTTCAAACACACAGTTTTAAAATACTTAGTGCACAACGGAGTTAGTGTAATAACGGTAAAATTTTTTAGCCGCAGCATGGGCGTCACTTTCAAAGTCTGATGATCACTTCGAGGGATCTTCTACGAATTCGTTCCAATAGGCCAAAACCAGGCATATGTGAGGCAAACATTGATTTTTGATTAAAAAATAGAAGATACCTAATTACCAAATAATATTTTTTATTATTAAATAAGTATTTCTAATAACTTAACAACATAGCCTTCTATTTTATTATTATTTGATAAATAAATATTTTTTAATACATAAAGCGTTCGTATTTTATTTTATAAATTAGATATGCTACATTTACTATGCTAAACTTAATATCAATAGGTAAAAATTTAAATATACAATACTAGGAGTTTGCTATAAAACTGTTTTTTCAAAAAATTGTCGATAAGGTCTCCACTATAGGCCGAACGCCATTTTTCCATATATACAAATAAGAAACAATACCTATATAAAATACTTTGAACTAGAAAAGGGGACAGCCAATAGAACTATTAATGTCCTAAGTTCTTTCTGTTAAACACTTCGGAGACAGTAAAGAGTTTATTCTATCCGCTGCCCTTTTTTCTCTCATTATGAAGTGACATACATAATAACATAACTGTTTCGATCTGTACATATGGTAAAATAGTGATGGCACTAGTGAAGATCATTTCGCATATTTTTTTCAAAGATCGTCTTATAGTAAACTTATAGAGAATTTACGAGGAAAAGTTTATACCTCGGTTTATACAGTGTCCGCCAAAAAGTCTGCACCATATGAGGAACTCTGTTGTTGTTGACTTTCTGAAAAATTTCACTTTTGATAAAAGTTAGTGAATATTCTCAAACAAAAAAGTGGATGCAAAAATTTGTGTTAGTCCAGACGCTTATGTCGGAAAATTAATTTTTTGGAAACTGGCCCAAGAGTAAACTACCTTTATTTTTGAAGATATCGAAAAATGTTATTTCAAGAAGTTGCTTATAAGACGAAGTTATAGCTAAATATCAAATTTGGCCGTTCTATTTTAAAAATAAACATTTTCTACTTTTTTATGCATAATTCCTGAACTATATATTTTGATATTTTTTTGTTATCAATAATTCTCTCTCTTTAATCTCAGATTAAGTAATGGTTTAAAATCATCTTTAAAGAAATTTTAAGAGTACTTTTTTACCAAATAAATATTTTGGAAAAAATCGCTGTATTTTGCAGAGGTGTTTTCCAATTTTAACTTTTTCAGGAATTAATCATAAAAGAGTGGACAATTTTTATTTTAGGGTCATTGCATCGATGTTACATCAAACTAAATATTGATTCCTAGAATGTCACAGTTTCCAAGGTAACATTATTTATATTAAAATGCTTTATAGATTTTTTTTAATGCCTTTATTTATATTAACGTCCTGGCGAAGTTTAGCTAATGCTACTCTACCACTTAACCAGGACGGCGAGATGAGATACGGTCACCAAGTGATGGACTCGGCCCGGCGCGCTTAACTTCGCCGATCAAGGTCCACTCACTGAAACCGGCACCGTACCTCACCTCACACGAGATTTCGTGTTTGTTCACTAATATATTTTTTTTTTCCAAAATGGCTTGAGATTTTAGAGACACCCATTTTTGGTACAAATAAGGACAATTTTTATTAGTTCAAATAATGTCCATCATGGACCACCGTTTAATGTCCAACATTGGACTTCCATAAATTATCCAAAGTTGTGATATTTGTGCGTCCTTGGGACGACCATAGGACGTCCAACTGTACTAAAAATGGATTTACATAGGACATCCCGAAAATTGATGAGCGGGGGGTGAAAATCTGAAAAAAAAATCTTTCAAATTGGAAAATTGATGAGCGAGGACAGAATTTTTTTCCTCCCAATTGAAAAACTGATGAGCGGGGTGGTGAAAATCTGAAAATAAAATCTTTCAAATTGAAAAATTGATGAGCGAGGAGGGCAGAAATTTTTTCCTCCCAATTGAAAAATTAATAAGCAAGGAGTGAAAATCTAAAAAAAAAATTCCTACAAATTGGAAAAAAGTAACTTTTCGCACGCTCCTTATGTGTTTGTATCTGGTATCATAAAAGTGCATTGGAAACAGTTGAAGTGGCTTCGCGATCTTTGCTTTAGAAACATCAAATTATAGATGGGGGTGATTGGGGAGAATGAGAGAGAGCATAAGGAGAAAATCATTATTTTAAACTCATATTCTCAGGCGTACTATTTACAAATGTGTTGTTTATTTGATGGTTTCGGATTTATAGCGAGAAATTTCAAAACGTATAACCTGAGGAAACATTGGACAAGTGTCCAGACTCAATGATGTCATAGTGGTTTTGCCAAATCCTATAAAAGACTCGAGGCCTAGGTTTGAGTCTACTTTAACGTAGATTTGGTAGAATATAGTTTGCAATAGTTTTATAGGCTGATTTGCAAATGTTTATTTTATTAACATTTTTTATCAGTATTTGTTTTGTATTGTACCAAAGAGTATGTATTTATGTTGAAAAATGTATCATTCCCCTAATAGCACACGATAGACATAAATTGGGCGTCCACCGGACGTCTATCATCGGATTTATTTTGAAATTGTACGGAATAGACGTCCTCTGAATGTCCATTTTATGTACGGTAAGTACATACCCAGTAAACATCAATGTAATATTACCTCTCTAAGAAGTAAGATTAATAGAACATTGTTATATAAAATATTTATATAAAATATACATAAATAATATGTAAGGAATAAGTTCTAGTTTAACATAATTCGTTAATGTATATTTTACATAATTTTACGTATCTTGTACATTAGTTAATACCTAAAATTTTATGTAAAAATGTTACATAACATGTACGTAAAATAATGTCATATTTAAACCAACATATTAACTTAATTACTTATACACAAGTTTACATATTTGTTACATAATTTAACTTAAAAATGTTTACCTCTACTTCATTTTACGACATGGAACGCGTCAAGCTCACGCAGCACGTCAGTTTGCTTATTTTGACGTAAAATCTAACGTTTGTTTTTTGATCATTTTTGTGAAAAATTGTGGATGGTGTCTTTTAATAACTTTGATGCAGAACTGTGAACCATAAAGCGTTGTGATTTTTTTAAATATTATTTTATTTGGACGTTTTATTAGTGTAGAGGTTAGGTGCAAATATAAACATGTCCGAAAAACGGTGTCTTGTTTGCGAATTTGGTGTACATACCTATGTTGGAGGTGCACCATTTTCCAGTGAATGACCCAAAAGTAAGTTTGTGTGGTACCGTTTTTATAAAGATAATCTTTTTATAGGTTAGATGTCAATTATTTCACGGGCAATCGTTATTCTCGACAAACAATTATATCATTACATGGATTTTGTTACACAAAAGCTGTATGTTGGTGCTGTTCCCACATTATTAAGTTCAACTGAATCCAGTGTAAGAAGTTGTAATTCAAGGAAACCTAGATCTTAATGGTGACCAAAAGCTTTTGCGAAGTACTGTGCGTAGGTATGGTTATTGTTTACCGACTTCTTATAGCACCTACTTTGTTTTCGTTATTGTATTGTACATATATTTCAAGGTTTTGTATGTGTAAAGTAGGCTAATATTTTTCTGCAATTTTTCTTTTGTCCAAAATTGGCTTCAGCACGTCAAAATACTTCAGAAAAATTAGATCAGAACCTTAGGACAAAACCACTTTTTGCTCTTTTTAGAGGATAAAAGGGGTGGTAACCAAAAACTGATAGATTTTTTTTTAATATCAGAATCGGTTTCAACATGTTAAAAAACAGGATTAGATGGTTCTGATCAAAAGCGCAGCCCTTTTTTTTGTTGTCTTGTGATTAATGATATTGCTTGTATCGCCATTAAAAAAATCAAGTTGATCATTATAAAACTACGAAGAAAACTAGAATTGTCTGAACCTTTTTGGTTAATTTTGTTGCAATAAATTAAGACAATTAAGATTTGCCATTATTAAAAAATATGCTTCTGGTAGAGTTAAATTGTCTTGGCAAAGGACCCCGCACATTTTCTTATATAAAATGGCTCTCGGTGAATTTAATAATATAATATAATTTAATAATATAATATAATTTAATATTCATACAAAAAAAGCTTGAGAAACAGTTCGAAAATTGAATAGTTGATTGTTTACTTTTCAGTGGCGTTAATTAACAATTTGTTTATATATGACTGTTAAAGAAACTATACTTTTATCATAGGATTCTCACAAGATTGATGCACTCGTCTACAGCTTATTCATGAAAAAAAGTACTGCTTTATACACTTGTTGCATAAATAAGTATTTTAAAATTATTTAAAACAATTTTTTGGCAATTATTTAACAAATGAATTTTTTTCACGCTTCACGGCTCCCAATTGACGTAGAAAAAACCGATTTTTTTAAATTGTTTCTTTTTTTTTTATCTTTTGAAGCATTCTAATAATTTTTAATTGTGTTTAATTTTGAAAATAAAATTCTTTATAAAAAATTTAAAATGATTTTAAATAGTTGAAAAAAATTATGTGTTAACATCACTGAAGAATAGGAGAAAAATCTACATTCTAAAAAAAAAAATTGTTTTATGACTTAAACAGTCAACGGTTCAATTTTCGACTTTGTTATTGTTTTTTTGGCATTGTTATAAACATTTCCACTTGAAATTTGGTGTGATAATTTCATTGGGCTTATTTAGCATATTTTTTTATTACATTTTGCAAAAAAATCTCTTAATTTTAGAGCGAAATTCAAAAAACCGGGATATTCTAAGATCTCTAGAGGCTTTAAAATTAATCAAGAATATAGACGCTGCGTGAAGTTATTCACTCCTAGTTGCATTTTTATTCTCCTTTTCCGGCAGTTATATGCTGCGTACTCTTATGTTGAAATACTCCAATAGACCCCAACCCATACAGCACACCAAATAACGATTACGATGTGTTCGCATTGTGACGATGTATCTAGATGCAGACACAATGTTACACAATTTGTGTAACCTTGTGTCTGCATCTAGATACATCGTCACAATGCGAACACATCGTAATCGTTATTTGGTGTGCTGTATGGGAAATCACCATCTCCGGCAGATTAGACAAATCTGATTTTAAATAGCTGTGTTTTAACAGTGTAAACTCAACTTTGAGAGTGACTTTTGGATTGAATGACTTTGAGCACATCGGTTCATGTTTAAAGCAGTATACTTCTGAAACTTATCGGATCGACCTCAAATTTTCAGTATTATAATTATTCAACGATTACTTTTCATAAACGTAATAAAAAGTGAATAATGAAATTTGACTAAGTGACCCCATTCCATTAGAAGCGTGTTTTCGTAAAGTTTTGTTAAAATATATACATTATTAATTAAGCTGTCATAAATTGTTTAATAACTTAACAAATTGATCAAAATAGTTTGCATCTAGTTTTCTTTACAATTTGGTAAAGAATAATCTGTTTTTCTTTATTGCAACACAAGCACAAAAAGAATTTCGAATATGACGTAATAATATAAATTGAAGCTAATTAAAACCTTTATAAGAAAACATTAACGCAGTTCAGGTACAGGGTGACGTAAAAAAATATTCAAGGAAATTAAGATTTTTCTTAACAATTTTTTCAAAAATTTTTTTTTAATGCTTTAAAAATATCTACAATTTGATGTGCCCAACATGGTCGTCCCTTAAAAAATAAGAAAATTACAAGCCTGGGGAGTTTTAAATGGTGCACCCCGTATATGAAATGGACTAATATTTCAATTTTTTTTCACAGGTTGTGTAACTGATGTTCAAGTAGCAAATGTCAGAGTGACGAAGGCTGACCAAATAACGGCTAAAAAGTCAACAGTCAAAAAAATAAATAAAATAAATTAAATGGAATTTGATGTCTACTAGGAATGCAAGGAGAGGTAGGTAGGTGGGTATAAATCATTAGAGAAGAAAAAAATATCGTATAGCTGCTTTCTAAAGAACATATAGATGACAACGTCGAGGACAACGCCTAATGTCTGGTTTACCTACTGGGATATGCAGAGATGAAGATGGAATTGAAGCTCTTTACTTTTTTGATACTAATTAACTTAGTTTAACTGTCATTCAATTCGAGAATCTTTACTAAGCTAATATTTGTTGACAGATCAGACAACCATATCTTGCATTATATACTTTTTATCTCTTTTTGATGTAGCATGAACTTATTTTATATACCTACCATAATGTTCAAAATGACACCCTATAGTACTTTTTAAATATTGATACTAGAGAACTGGATTCTTGGAGTTAAATATATGAATATAAATTCCTCATAAATTGTCCAGAAAAATTGATATTCTTTAGGAAATAACTGGAGGAGACATCAACTGTTATTTTTAAGTAGAATACCTCTGAACATTTTTAGAAAGTTAGATAGTTTTATATTTTAAATATAATCATTTTTACAAACATATTTTCATTTAAAATATAAAACTACTCGGCTCTCGAAATAAGGTATCCCACTTAAAAATAAAACTTGGTGTCAACTTCAGTAATTTTCTAAAGAACTATATTTTTCTGCATAACTTATAAGGAACTTTATTCATATATCTAACTTCAAAAATTCAATTGTGTAGTATCAATATTTAAAAAGTACTGAGATATGCTATTTTGAATATACGGTAGGTAGATAAAATAAATACATGCTACATCATAAAGAGATAAAAAGTATATATATTAGTTACGTAGCGTAAGGTCATTGTCAACTGGTTGAATATATATATATATATACGCTACGTCATAAAGAGATAAAATTAGTTACGTATGCTTTACATAGCATAAGGTCATTATTAAGTGGTTGAATATAGATATACGCTACGTCATATGTTACGTACCGTGAGGTCACAGTGCTACCTCTTCACTATGTAAAAATCATATGCACATGTTGCTGACATTTCGCAGAGTATGCACATATGATTATGCGTCACATTTTACATAGCACGTTACTTCTGCGAAACATAGTTTACGTAGCATTTACGTATATGCTATATATTTATGTTTGCTGGGTATTAAGTCTATATAGGGACAGGAGATAGACGTCCATTTCATGTCCGTTGATTTGAATATTATATTTTTTGTAATATATGATAATATATCCATACCACTTTCTCTCCAGCACTTTTATATGTATATATACATACCAGCGAATACCATACTGAACGTCCATCATATGTGGATGACCAATTTATGTACGGCAACTACACACATTTTAGGTCCCTATAGGGACAACAATAGGACGTCTATTTAATATGCGCTGATGTAAATATTCTTTTTATGTTGTAGATGGCGATATTATTCCTTTATCGTTTTTTCTCCAACACGTTTCCCAGGTTTGTATAAGTACATCAACCATAAAACTTTAATTCTTAAAATAGTTGACCTCCTGCTCTTCAATTTTGAGATCGGAGGAAAATATATATTTTTTAACGGACTGCACCCAACCCCAAAAAACTGGGTCCGCCACTGAATTAATGTAGTGTAATATTACATTGTTCAACAACTACTCGTACTTCTCAGGTGACACTGATCACAATATCACAGTTTTTTCGTTAGAAATTAAATAAGTTCTTTACAATTATAAATAAATATAAATGCTAGTAACGGGAAGAAAATCGATTTTCACATATTTTAAATAAAGCTAGAAATTCAATTTCACAAAATAAGGACTTATTATTTCTGATAATCTCATTAAATGCACTTCCCACACATTACTATACTACTTTAAGCATCCAAAATAACTGACACGGGATAGCCCAGCGGGTGAGTCAATAGAATTGTTATAACGATAACAGGCAGGCATGGTTCGATCCCTACCGACGACAATTGGTAAAAAGGTAAGTAAGTAAAATAAAATGAATTTAACAATTTAATAAACATTTATATTTTGCAGGCAACCCTTGTGAGAATACTTTAAAGGTATGGTAAACAGTATTAGATATGTTAATGTAAATAAAATATACGGATGCTAACAAAGAAATTCATCGGACTCCCTCAATCTCCGCTGAGGGTGTTCTTCGGATATCCATAGGACAATGTTTATGCACTTCATTTTTATCAAGTACTTACATGTCGAAGTTGTACTTTTTCGAAAAGCGCCCTGAATAATATATCTATATAAGAAAGTAGGACGTCCATATATCGTACTTTATGGATATCCGTATGATATCCCTCAGGGATGTACAAACATTGTTCAAAGTTGTGACATTTGGACGTCCCTCGGTTGTCCGCAGGACGCACGTCTATCGGTTGTCCTGTATGTCCGTCGAGGACGTCCTTCAGATATCCATAGGACAATGGTGTTCTATTAGGGTCGCTGTCGTTTTTTTGTTTTGTAAAGGAATAAAGTATTTTTTTTTTTTGTAATGTTGCCTATAATAGGTACCTAATTGTAAACACTTAGTCATATTACAATAATGTCCATAATCTCCTTGGTAGTTGTCCGCTGTACCCCGCGCACGGGGAGACAGTGGACAAAACGCACGACCATGCATGTATGGATTTAAAAGGAGATGATTAAAGATGTCTTTTTAACTTTGTTATCTATCTTACCTAGTAGCCAAGCTTCAATATACAATCAAATCGGGTTTTTATTGGTGAAAATAGAAGAGCTGGACATATTAATGTAATGAAATTAATTAATTTAAATATGAAAAGTGAGGATAGTTGTAGAAAAAGTATAGTGTGCAACAGAGATGGGCATTCTTTAGTCGACTAATCAATTATGACTAACGATTAATTGATAATATATTAGTTGTAGCTAATGACTGATTGGTTAGTCATTAGCTAATACTAACTAATATATTATTAATTAGTCGTTTGTCATGATTGATTAGTGACTAAAAAATGCCCATCTAATTGGTTAGTCATTAGCCACAACTAATATATTATTAATTAGTAGTTTAGTCACGATTGATTAGAAGAAAGAATACGCATATGTCTCTAAAAATTGAGAAAAATCAATTAATCAAAGGAAACCATTACTTATTAAGAAATAGCCCTCTATACATGTACTTCTTAGCTAATTAGCATTAGAGATACCATGTCTAGCTTGCTAGACAAGATATACGAAGATCACCATATTTCACAATCGCAGTTACTTATTATGTATATGATCCAAATTTTATTACAATTGACACAGCAGTTTGAAACAAACCTGTATAGCATTATTACAACTAAGGGGAAAGTTTTGAGGAGAACTTATAGATACTTTTGTGGTTACTTTAGCGAAAATTATACTCACTCGTTGTATTGCCCAATACTTTGAGTGAAGAGTTCTATAATACTCTTCACTCAACACCCATACTCATCTGATATTTTGTATATAAATTTAAAAATTCAGTTAAAAGGGACAATTGTTCATGTAACTTAAGGAAAATAAGAAACAAGTCTTTTTATTTATCTTTATTTCATATTTTAATCTATTATGTATCAATGATCGATATTTACTCTAGAATTATAATCCTTATTATAATAATATCACTGACTGAACAATCAGATTGTTGATTACTTTATATTATGTATATTATAATGTCAAATCTATAATTACAATTGGATAATCTGCATATTGTCATTTGAAACAAAAATTATAAATCCTACACTTTTCGATACTAGAAAAATAAGATGTTATCAATATTATTGATAATGTGAAGTACACGTATTGGGAATATTTTTTATCAGCTAGACATAAATATACTACATGACATAGAAAATAGAACTAATTACTCCATTTTTAATCGTTTCTAATACACATATTAGGACATTCAAGAGACGCAAATTATGAAATTTTAGAAGATCTGAACACAGCTACTTCTTGCTACCAGTCAGGTTTTTCGAAGTTTTCCGATGATAAACTCAAATTTTTGTTGATTGTCTCTAGATCTATAAAAACAATATATATTAGGTATTCAATCGAGATCAGTTTATTTCTACCGCCAATTTGCAACTGCAAATGGTGAGCCGTAGAGGCCAGTTGACCTCCCAGCTGGGATTCCAGTTGGGCTAAAAGAATTCTATAAAATCTGGAGCAGTTGTCGTGACAATCATATGAACTTTTGTGATTGTATTTGTAATTATATCACTACTGGGAAATTTCCCTACGTCAACCATCAATACTTCAAAATAACCGGCGATTACCTACCATTGTAAACACATGATTTTTAACGCCCATCAAAAAATTTACAAAAGGGGGAGGTTCTCAATTTAACCCGTATGTATGTCTTCTGTAGTTTGCATAACTGACCTGATCATTCTACAAAAGTAAATATGACGATTTGTTCCATGCCAAAGTATATAATCACAGTGAAACTATTGTCAAAAAACAAAAACAAACAAAAATTAGAAACAATTATTAAATGAGCGTGTTTCAAAATCTAGACAAATAAATTAAATCAGTAAACAGAAACCAGTAATATCAAACTTTATAAAAAAGTGTGTTCATTTAATTACGAGCACAACGTAAATTTTGGTCCTACTTTTAAAGATATAGACAACCACGTAAACTACCAACTTTGTATATTTTTTTTCAATCAAGGAAGAGAGATAAATAAAGCGGGGTATGTGGTGTTTCAGTTCGAACGAATTTTACTTAGATTAAGTGTTATATTCATTTTTGTTTAACATATTATTATGATATTTTTAATAAAACTATTATAGTACAGTCAGTGAAGCTTTTAAATCCCAGCCCGAAAACGATGTAATGAATTTCCAATTTTTTTTCTTCAACATGCATCATAAAATATGTACATAAGAATCTATATTGTCATTTTTCCTGATTTTTTGTTTGGGGTGGTTCCCACCCCTTCTTAGGGGTTGTCGTAACAAAAAAAACAAAAAATACACATAATCTGATGGAGAATCAAATTATAAGAAAGAAAGGTCTTATACACTTTTTTGCTAAAATGCATATTTTTCGAGACATTGCGAACTGAAAATTGCAATTTTCACCCCCTAAAATCAGTATTGCTAGACGTTTTTTTTCAAATTACTCGAAAAATGCGGACTTTAATAAAAAAATGCAAGGGCGCAAAATTAAAGCTTTTACGAAAACAAATCGAATGGTTTCTTCTTTTTTTTTTTCTCCGATGTTTAGTTTTGGAAATATGGCATTTTCAAAATGGCGCCGAAACGTTCAGAAAAAATATACGACGTTAAAATCTAAAATTATTCAAAATGTACAACTGTGAGAAAAAATTTTATTCTTGTAAAAATTAATGATATTAAAATTTTCTTTCGATGAAGACGCATTACGACCTTTTATAATGAAAACTAAAAAAGTTACGAACAAAAAAAGTAGCGCATTTAAAAATTTAGGTGCCATTTTTTAGTTCTATTGCTCTAATTTCTTATTAATTTAAATTTTTAAAAAATCCTTCTAGGTATTGTTAATGTTATTACTAACATGCTCAAATTTTTTAGAATTTTTAAAATAATTATTTTTCATTCTGTTCCCATTTTCAATACCTAATGAAAATTTTCATATTTTTTTAAAAATCGAGTTTTTGGAAATTGCTCAGAAAATATTTTTTTATAAAAAATGGTAAGAGTACAAAAATGAAGCTTATAAAGAAAAACGTATAGTTTGTTTGTTTTTTTTTAATTTTCCTACGACAAACTGTTCCAGAGATATAAAGGTTTAAAAACGGTGCTTGAGCGCATACACAAGAAAATTATGTATTTAAAATTGAAATATCTCAAAAACTATAAGTTTGATAAAAACATGATATAGAACGAAATGAAGCTTATAAAGAAACGAAGAGTTTGGGTTTTTATTTTTCTTCCTACGACAAACTGTTCCAGAGATGTGACAGTTTGAAATAATGTTGAAACTTTTCAGTTTCTACGCGCATTTCAAATGTCTATATTAGCTAGAGAAACGAGCCGTCTATTTTTCGAAGAATACGAAGAAAAAGCGGGTTGCATTGTACTTTAGCATGTTTAGAGTGCAGACTAAAAATGTTATTTAATTAGTTTACTTAATTGTATTAATTTGATTTATTTATAACAATCTGCGTTTTTAATAAAATTAGACATATTACTATACTCTTTTGTGACCACTCTTAATCCACCATTTTTTTTTTTTTTTTTATAAATTTAGACCTCATAATCACATTCAGCGATCTAAAAACATAAGTATATGGATTCTCGTGAATTTATTTGTAACGTTAGAAGAATTATAAATTTTTCAGTATTTAAGAATGGTTTCAACACTTAATATTTTCGTCTTTCCTATGTTTTGACCTCATAATCATACTCAGCGACCTCAAAAACGTAAGTATATGGATTTTATTCATAAAATTAGAAGACATTAATTTTTCAGTATTTAAGGGTGATTTCAACCCTTAATATTTTCGACTCATATGTTTTGACCTCACAGTCATATTCAGTGACCTCAAAAACATAAGTGAATAGATTTTTGTTAATTTATTCGTAAAATTAAGAGTTATTATTTTTTCAGTTTTTAGGGGGGTGATTTCCACCCTTAAAAATAAAAAGCAGATAATGCAACAATACAGATTTTGATGTACGCATTTTGAAAAGCATATTGCAAAAAAATTAAGGAAATTCCTTTCATCGTTTTCGGGTCGGGAATTTTACCACTTTTGCTGCTTGGCTTACTGTACTACTAGGGAACGAGTAAAATTTGCGGTGGGCGTTACCGATTGCGATTAACTATTTCAACAACAAAAATAAAAAACAGCAGTGTACTTAATACATAACATAACAGAGGCATCATGACAAGTTTGTACATCAGTTACATATATTCCAAACCTAACCTAACAGTATAAATTATAATGGATTGTGTGAGTTGGAAAAATACCCGAAAAACCTGACTATTCTCTGATGCAACCAAAGTAGTTCTTCCCCCTGTTTTCGAGGATGCTGAACACCGTGGTGGTGGCAGAATTTCTCGTTGGGGTGACTCATCCCCGCAAATGGCCAAAAACTACCTCCAAACGTGGTCAAACGCGTATTGATAATGTTTCACGGAATCTAACTTATTGATCCCCTGTTTTTGAGCATGCCAATTATGGGGAAGACACTGGTACGCATGCCTGACACACGCCCACCCCCTCAACGGCTAATAACCACCCTCCAAAGAGGTGAGAGAGCGCTCTCATCATACCACTATTTTGTTGACGAGATCGATGTGACATCTTAATGTTTTTTCCTGTGTAGCATTCTCAAAAACGGGGGGGGGGGCTTTGGCCGGGGATATGCTGAGAACGCAATTTTCGGAGTGGGTCACCCCGACCACCATCACCACGGTGTTCAGCATCCTCGAAAACGGGGGATCACCAAGTAAGGGTCCCTCAAACAATTATAATACGTTTGAAGTTGGTTTTTGGCCGTTTGCGGGGTGGGTCACCCCAACGAGAAATTCTGCCACCACCAACGTCCTCGAAAACTGGGGGTGGGGACCAGGGATCGAAACCGAAATGCTCACCATACTTACGAATTTAAAGTTAAAAAAATATGGTTGAAATCAAAAATTTAAATCTTTAAACCACCCAGTAAACATTAATGTAACTTTACCTCTCTGAGAGGTAAGATTAATAGAACATTTTTATATAAAATCTTTTACATAATTTTACATAGCATATACGTAAAATAAGTCAACATATTAACTTAATTACTTATACACAAGTTTACATATTTGCTACATCATTTTACTTAAAAATGTTTACCTACTTCATTTTACGACATCGAACTCATGGAACGCGTCAGTGTCGCACGCCAGTGTAAAATGATGTAAAATCTAACGTTTGTTTTTTGATCATTTTTGTGAAAAATTGTGGATGATGTCTTTTAATAACTTTGATGCAGAAGTGTGAACCATAAAGCGTTGTGACTTCTTTAAATATTATTTTGTTTGGACGTTTTATTAGTGTAGAGGTTAGGTGCAAACATAAACATGCCCTCTTGTTTGCGAATTTGGTGTACATACCTATATTGAAGGTGCAGCACCATTTTCCAGTGAATGACCCAAAAGTAAGTTTGTGTTGTACCATTTTTATAAAGATATTTATTTAAATGAAACGTAATCTTTTTATAGGTTAGAATTATTTCATGGGCAATCGTTATTCTCGACAGACAATTATATCATTACATGAATTTTGTTACACAAAAGCTGTACGTTGGTGCTGCTCCCACATTATTAAGTTCAACTGAATCCAGCGTAAGAAGTTGTAATTCAAGGAAACCTAGATCACAAGCTTTTGCGAAGTAAGTACTATGCATAGGTATGGTTATTGTTTACCGACATCTTATAGCACCTACTTTGTGTTCGTTATTGTATTGTACATATATTTCAAGGTTTTGTATGTGTAATAAAGTAGGCTAATATTTTCCTGCAATTTTTCTTTTGTCCAAAATTGGCTTAAGCACGTCAAAATAATTCAGAAAAATTAGATCATAACCTTAGGGCAAAACCATTGCCCCTTTTTAGGGGATAAAAGAGGTGGTAACCAAAAACTGATAATTTTTTTTTTAATATCAGAATCGGTTTCAAAATGTTAAAAAACAGGATTAGATGGTTCTGATCAAAAGCGCAGCCCCTTTTCTTGTTGTCTTGTGATTAATGATATTGCTTGTATCGCCATTAAAAAAAATTAATTTGATCATTATAAAACTACGAAGAAAACTAAAATTGTCTGAAACTTCATGATTAATTTTGTTGCAATAAATTAAGACACTTAAGATTTGTCATTATTAAAAATATGCTTCTGGTAGAATTAAATCATCTTGGTAAAGGTCCCCGCACATTTTCTTATATCAAATGGCTCTCGGTGAATGTAATAGTATAATATAATTTAATATTTATACAAAAAACGCTTAAGAAACAGTAACAAGTTCGAAAATTGAATCGTTGATTGTTTACTTTTCAGTGGCGTTAATTAACAATTTGTTTATATTACTGTTAAAGAAACTACTTTTATCATGGAATTCTCACAAGATTGATGCACTTGTCTACAACTTATGCATGAAAAAAGTACTGCTTTACACACTTGTTGCATAAATAAGTAGGTATTTTAAAATTATTTAAAACAATTTTTGGCAATTATTTAACAAATGCATTTTTTTCATGCTTCACGGCTGCCAATTGGCGTAGAAAACCCCGTTTTTTAAAATTGTTTCTTTTTTGTGATCTTTTGAAGCATTCTTATAATTTTTAATTGTTTAATTCTGAGAAAAAACGTTCTTTATAAAAAATTTAAAATGATTTTAAATAGTTTAAAAAAATTTTGTTAACACCACTGAAGAGTAGGAGAAAAATCTACATTCTAAAACAAATTGTTCTATGACTTGATGCACTTAAACAGTCAACGGTTCAATTTTCGACTTTGTTATTGTTTTTTTGGCGTTGTTATAAACATTTCCACTTGAAATTTGGTGTGATGATTTAATAGGCTTATTTAGCATATTTTTTTATTACATTTTGTAAAAAAATCTCTTAATTTTAGAGCGAAATTCAAAAAACCAAGATATTCTAAGATCTAAGAGGCTTTAAAATTAATCAAGAATATAGAAGCTGCGTGAAGTCATTCACTCCTAGTTGCATTTTCATTCCCCTTTTTTTTGGCAGTTATATGCTGCATACTCTTATGTTGAAATACTCCAATAGTCCCCAAATCACCATCTCTGACAGATTAGACAAATCTGATTTTAAATAGCTGGGTTTTAACAGTGTAAACTCAACTTTGAGGCAGACTTTCGGATTGAATGACAGCACTTTGAGCACATCGTTTCATGTTTAAAGCAGTATACTTCTGAAACTCATCGGATCGACCTCAAATTTTCCATTCCATTGGAAGCGTGTTTTCGTAAAGTTTTGTTAAAATATATACATTATAATTTAAGCTATCATAAATTGTTTAATAACTTAACAAATTGATCAAAATAGTTTGCATCTAGTTTTCTTCACAATTTAGTAAAGCTATATAACCAGATTTACTACACTATACAGGGTGCGCCACTTAAAACTCCCCAGACTTGTAACTTTTTTATTTTCGAAGCGATGACCATGTTGGGCACATCAACTTGTAGACATTTTTAAAGCCTTTAAATATCCATACAGACTGATTAATTTTTTTTTAATGGTTAAGAAAGGAAACTTAATTTCTTTGAATATTTTTTTACCTCACAATTTATGTTATTAAAATAAAAAAACTTAAGAAATAAAAAATTTGCAATTTCCTACTTAATACATTTTAATATAAGTTTTTGTTACTGTTTTATTACGCTGAATATTGTTTGTGATATGTCTTTTACAGATAAAGCATAAAATTATTATTTACATTCCTTTCAAAGTAATTAAAAAAAAAAAAATCAGTTTGGAGTGTTTTTAATTCCTTTCTCTAAAACCAAAAAGAATTTCGAATATGACGTAATAATATAAATTGAAGCTAATTAAAACCTTTATAAGAAAACATTAATGTAGTTCATGCACAGGGTGACTTAAAAAAATATTAAAGGAAATTAAGATTTTTTCTTAACAATTTAAAAAATATATATTTTTTTTAAATGCTTTAAAAATATCTACAATTTGATGTGCCTTAAAAAAATAAGAAAATTACAAGCCTGGGGAGTTTTAAATGGTGCACCACCCCGTATATGAAATAGACTAATATTTCAATTATTTTCACAGGTTGTGTAACTGATGTTCAGATAGCAAATGTCAGAGTGATGAAGGCTGACCAAAGAACGAGTACAATCAGAAACGACCCGAGAAATGCTTAACACTTATTGTAGATACTTAGTTAACTTGAATATAGAATAGTTACACAAAAGACACTAGTATTAATCACTCCTAAATCAACAGTTAATAAAATAAATTAAATGAAATTTGAGCTTTACTAGGAATGCAAGGCAAGATAGGTAGGTGGGTATACATCAGTGGAGAAGAAAAAATATCGTATAGCTGCTTTCTAAAGAACATATAGTGGTTGAATATACATACACTGAAAAAAAAAATGGTTTGATTCAAGCATATATTGGTTTATATATACGCAAATAAATGTATTCTTCATATAAAACAAATACATTTGTGGCAAGTAATCAAAAGCTGGTAGTACATTAATTATTCTTGAAATAAATGTACTTGTTTTATATGAAGAATATATTTATTTGCGTATATATATAAACCAATATATTCTTGAATCAAACCATTTTTTTTTTCAGTGTATATGCTACATTATAAAGAGATAAAATTAGTTACCTATGCTTTACATAGCAAGTGGTTGAATATACATATACGCTACGTCATTTGTTCTATACCGTGAGGTCACAGTGTTACCTCTTCACTATGTAAAAATCATATGCACATGTTGCTGACATTTCGCAGAGTATGCACATATGATTATGCGTCACATTTTACATAGCACGTTACTTCTGCGAAACTTAGTTTACGTAGCATTTACGTATATGCTATATATTTATGTTTGCTGGGCATGATGTAGAAATACTAAATTTTATGGTGAAAACCATATCTAAGTCGATTCGTCCATTATAAAGATTATATAAGGTAAAAGGCAAGTAAAAAGCCAAAAACCGAAATCAAAACCGAAACCGTAATTACTAATTTTTTCTAACACAAGCCGCATTGCCGCGAATCTGTAAACCGAAACCATAACCGAGAACCGAATTGTTGCTGCCTTAACAACTGAAACCGTAAATAAAAACCAAATTGTCGCTGCTATGAAAACTGAAAATGGTATATGTTATTTAATGCTAACCGAAATTAATTTCGGTTTTGGTCCCTGTGGGGACTAATCTGGTTGCATCAGACAATAGTCGGGTTTTCGTCCGACTCACACAATCCACTATTATACCGTTCCAATGATACATAAAACAGGAAAGACGCGGAGTGTCCTATTGTTTTGCAATTGGTTCACCAAAATGGTTAAGAACGAATTCAAAAATTGATTCACTGCACAATCTAGTTTGCAATAGTTAGTACCTACTAATTTATTAATAATATTAACAAGATATAATTGTAATTATGCTTTCTTTTGACTTTTGTTCATTGTTTCTAAGTGTACCAATCCCAAAAACCTTGCACTAGCTTTGGCATTAAACCGATACATTTCAAGTTGTTGATGTATCCCACTAAACTTTGCATGAAGCAAAATAAAAACACATTAACTAAATAAAATTAACTTCGAGCAAAATCAGGTGACAGCAAAAAACAGAATATTATCATCTGTTATTGCTAATCTCTTCATGAACAAGTCCGAAACGAAGATAAAGGAAGAATTTGAGTATTTTTCTTTTAACTATCAGCAAACAAGATATAATTAATTTAGGCAAATAATCGTTGCATTATTGTGGTGGTACTTTAGGACAGTTTTATCCGAAATCTAAAGTGTATGTTTTTTCTTTTTCCTTATCCAATATTCCTATCTCATGTTAATGAATAATTTTATCTCACATCAAGGTCATTAAGCCGGGCCAACTTCTGTATAAATCTAACAAGACCCTAACAAGTAGAAATATCCAAAACACTGAGTCAAAGGAAAAACATTGGTTTCAGTGTCATTTATTTAAAAAATGATTTAAGATAAGTGATAAATAAATATCGCACTCCATTTTGGAGAGAGGTAGTACTAGAGAAAATTACTTTGGTGTCGAACGGAGCAAATACCTGGTGGCTCACAGAAAATTCGCTCAGTTAATTGAACTTTCACAGAGATAAATCATTTTGGCATATTTTGAACAACGTTGTGATAAAGGTCTTGTTGCCTTTTCTTAGCAGTATTGTTTAAAATCTTTATACTACATAAGATCATTACTCCTGTCACCTTTTATGACCAATTTTGAAGGATAAGTTTTACTTCCACGTCCAGTGGATGTAAAAGTGATGCAAACAAAAAAATTTGAAAATTTTTATTGTTCAAATAGGCTTAGAATGTCATGAAACGTCGAGATTTTAAGTTTGAGCAAAACAAAATTTCTGTCTGTAACTTTTTTTGTGCGCACGATTACTCTGGAACCGTTTAAGATATTAGCTTGAAATTTGGTACACTTATGTATTTTAACGAGATCTGGAGCTAGATCATATTTTGATCATAATCTGTCGAAGGGTTGAGGGGTAAATTGGGGTAAATATGGGTAAATAAGTAAATCAAGCAAGTAAGAGTCCATAAAATTGGTATTTAGTATATATAAGGGAAGCTAAGATCTTAAAAAAATTTTTTGGCGTTAGCCATCCCCATGACCACCCCCACCTCGTTAATAAAGGGGGTGAAAAAAATAAAATTCTGACTTAGTGTGTACAGGAACCAAAGGCCCCAAAAATTGTTTTTACTTCATCCACACCCTTCCACCACCCCCACTTCCGCTACCGATGTGGCACCGTTTTATAGTTTTTAGACAATTTCAAATATTGTATTATTAAAGTTCCATAAACAATTATTCCCACATACAATTTTTTTTCGTTGTGAGAGACTTGGACAGAAAATCTGGATGTGGAAGTAGTGATTCCTTTGGCAGCGGTTTTTACAATTGGGATAAAATGTCGCACATATGTTTCTTTGTTGTTACCTAATATCCACATTGAAACCGGTTAAAAATACGTTTGAATTCGGCATTTGATGAAACAATATTTTCTCTAATTTCCTTATACGAACACAAAGTGTCGAGAATTTTTCGGCTTTGTCATCTCCTCATAACTATGCTTCTAAGAGATCTTCGGTCTTGAAACGTTGCATGTTTAGGAAAGAAATAATAACTTGTCAAACGTTCCAAACAGTTCCAGTTAAGCTCTATTTGAAAGTAATCACTTATAAGGACTGAAAATATTCAAGCAAAAATTATTCCTTCCAAACGCCGCCGTTTTTTAAGTCAATTAAAAATTTCTTATTTATATTTCACAAAACGGATATACATACGTATCATAAGTAAATTTTTTATATGTTGTGAACAGAATTAGGGATTTCAATTTAAAATATATTATGAATACATACATGCCAATGACAAAATGAAACAATTTACTGCACACAAAAATATAAAATGCAATAACGATGCACTTGTATACTTCATGTTCGCACGACGACCCAAAATTTAAACCACTTTCACAAGTACCAAATAATTGCTACAAATGTCACGTAAAAAAGACACTAAATGAAAGAAGAAGATGTAAAGCCTTGTTGGTTGTAATGTTTCATTTCAACAGTAGTACATAAAGATACCTTTTTTAAAACCGCTGCCTAAGAAATTATTACTTCCATATCCAAATTTCCTATCCAAGCCTCTTATAAAAAAACAAATGTTAATACTATGTTTGCACTCCACTATGTGGGAATAAGTGTTCGTAGAACTTTAATAATATAATAATTGAAAACCCATAAAACAAAATGTTACACCGCACCGGTCTGGATGGTGGTAGTGGAGATGGTTGATGCAAAAAAATTCAGATCTTTGGTTCTCGTACACACACTAAATCACTATTTTATTTTTTTATTCCATTTAATAAATTGGTGGGGGTAGCTGATAGATGATGCTGATGACAAAGAAAATTGGTGACCTTGGCTTCTCGTACATACACTTAATTCCAATTTTATGAACACCTGCTTGCTTTATCTATTTACCCCCATTTACCCCAAACCCTTCAACAGAACAAGGCCAAAATATAATCTGGTTCCAGATCTCATTGCAATATTTTTTTAAAAGTACACCAAATTCTTTTGGGAGGTCGCCAAATTTTTCTCGAAAGTACGAGACATTTTTTTCGCCAGAGTAGTGTATTATAGTAGTCCTAGGCCTCCTCCCTGCACCCTCTTTGTGACGTCATGGGGGGCGGGGTGGGGGAGGCGTGGCTTGGAGGGTAATTCGTGGAGGGTAATTAAGATTAATTAAAGGTAAGCAAGAATCAAGAACAAATGTCGTTAGGGGTTTAAAGAGTTTTTGGTTCTTTCGCGTAGACTTCCATGTTATTGGTAATTGTAGTCTGGTGTCACGATTATAGTTATTTGGATGTTTATTTATTTCAATGGCTTCTCTGTATCTTGTTGGCCAATAATTCTTGGTGTTGGCTAATTTCTTTGTCTTGTCTTTATCAGACGGTCGATTTTTTCTGAGTATTCGGCAATTGCTGATTTTATAGAGTTTCTCTTCTTTGTATAAACAAACATAAACACACCATAGATAGTAGACTGGCTAATGTGTTCTCTGAGTCTGGTGTTTATATGTCGTTTAGTCTCTCTGATGTAAACTTGTTCGCAATAACGTGGAATGCTATATACTTCTGATGTTTTTAGTTCTTCTGGACCTTGGTATTTGGAAAAATGTCCTAACCTTCTGTTTCGCATTGTATTGAAGTTCTTTTTCTCCAAAACTCTTCCGATTCTATCCGTACATCCTTGTATATGTGGTAGGTAAGCTGTTGCCGTGTATTTCCTTTCTTCTTCTGTTCTGGTTGGATCTTGTTTCTTTATTGCGTTGTCTATGTCCTTCGGTTTGCATCTATTTTTCTGTAGTGACGTTTTAAAGTCCGATATTCTTCTTGGAGATGTTCTGCCTCGCAAATTTGCTTTGCTCTGTGTACTAGTGTGTTAACGACGGCCTGTTTTTATGCTGAGTGGTGGGCAGAATTAGCGTGTAGGATTTGTCGCTGTTCGTCGGTTTCCTGTATACCTTGTGTCCCAATCCTCCACTGTCCTTCTTGAATACGAGGATGTCCAGAAATGGGAGTTTACTATCTGTCTCTATTTCCATGAATTTGATCTTACGATGTATGTTGAACTTTACTACCTAAAGCCCTTGAAGTTCTCCAGCTCCTCACGGCCTTATTGCTATATAATGAAAGTGTCGACCACATATCGAAACCAACATTTTGATTTTAATTGGTAGTTGTCCAGGACGTATATTTCGAATGCTTCCATAAATAAGTTGACGAATACTTGTGATAAAGGTGAACCCATTGCTGCTCCACCTTCTTGTTTATATAGGCTTCCATTGAAGTTGAAGTAGGTCTAGTTGACACAAAGCTCCATCAGGTCTGTTAAGGTGGTGTCCAAACCGTTGTTCTGCAATTCTTACCGAGCTAATTCTATCGCCTCATTAATCGGTATTTTTGTGAAGAGTGATGTCATATTAAAACTGACTAGTAGTATATCTTCTTGGTCAACGATGATGTTCTTCAGATCATTTATGAAATGATGTGAATTACTGATATGGAGTTCTGTTTGTCCTATAAATGCTTTGAGTATGTCTGCTAAATGTCTTGCTAATACGTGGGTTGGTAAATTCACTACACTTACAATTGGTCATAAGGGAACTTCTGCTTTGTGGATCTTGGTAGGCAGTAGAATTGTGGTGTCCTCGATTCTGATGGTATCAGTTTCTTCTGGTGCTCCGTTGGTAAGCAGGATTCCTTGATCGCCTTTGTTACCTGCTTTTCAATGGTACTTGTGGCATTTCTTGTGATTTGGACGTAAACTTGATCTTCTAACAAGTTTAGTACTTTCTGCTGATAATCTGCTCTATCCATTAGCACCGTGGCATTTCCTTTGTCCGCTGGCAGAACTGTTATGTTGGCGTTGTCCGTGCGTGTTTTTAGGGCCTGTCTTTCTCCTCTCGTTGTTTGGTTTCGGTGGTTTGGTTTGTTTTAGAATGGTTGCTGATGGTGCTCTGATTTCTTCTGCGTCTGCATAAAGAGTCGATTTTAAGAAACATACTATGTCTTCTTTCGGTATTGATCTTGTAGTAACGGCATAATTGAACCCTTTGCAGAGAACTGATGTTGTGTCGGCATCTAACGGTGATGACATGTTTATGACATCTCTATTGCTTTCTAATTCCGGTTGATCTGGATGCTGTGTGCTGTGGAGTTTCTCGAACGTTTTCTCCCTTTCAAACAATTTATGATTTTTTGGCCGTCTGAATAAATATTTTGACATGAAACTTTCTGAGGTTGTTACCATACGCAAAGAGCATGTTTTGCCAAGATTTTATTTAAATCGATATATTATTATTGAAGCTGTATTAAATTCTTTAAAAACACTATACATCGGTTTTTTTTTCTTTTTTTCTTTTTGAGGTTAAGTACATATTTAATAAAGATCTTATATAAATTGTATTGTGAACCATATCCATTTTTTATTTTTGTAACTCGTCCAATTAAACCGGAGATATTCGCAAAAAACCGAAAAAAAAACGGAGTTTTGCAATTTCAATTGATTAAACGAGTATGTTCCCGATCTCGTCCTAAGTTCAAAACTTGCACTCATACTTCCTTATACGTGTACTTTAGATTTCAGCAAAGAAATTCCCTTCCCAAACATTTTTTTAAGATATCCATTTTTACTCCATTTTAAAAACCAAAACCATAACCGAAAACCGAATTTTCACTGCCTTGAAAACCGTAACCAAAACCGAAATAAATTTCGGTTTTGGTCCCAGATCTAACGGAACAAAGTTGACCTTGAAAATGACGACCGAATAAAAAATGAATGATGCCACTTCGAAACCTTTATTTGAAACACTTTTTGCGAGACATGGGCCACCCTGTATAGTCACTTTTTGGTATACGGAAGGTTCTAACGTGTGGTTAACGTAATATAATGATAAATTATTGTTCTGAAATCTCTCACAATACATGCAGACGTATTCGGGTTTTTGATATTGTAGCTTGAATGATGTTTCTATTCCATATTTTACCACCCTGTTTTTTAAATCCCCAAATAATTCTAGATTTGACTACTTGTTGAATTAAATAAACACTTATAATATCTATATAAATCTTATTTTTAAACCAATATCTGATATGATTATCTGCCACCATAATCTACTTAAATATAAGCAAGAATCAAAAAAAATTGTGGTTAGAGTTTATTGAACATGGGGTTTAAAGAGTTTTTGGTCCTTGCTTGTCTTCTGGTCGCCTGGTAAGTTTAATAACATGAAAAAATATACTTTTAAACAGCTACGAAGCCTAAAATGTCGATGAAATTTGGCCTTTATCCTCAAGAAGAAACTTTTTGAGAAATGCAAATAATTTGATTTTTATAGTTTTGCTCATGGTAAATAATAATCTAGCCATTATTTTTGAGTAATGTTATACGTTTATAATTGTCGCTTCCCATAGATGCCAAAAAACTGTGTCTTCGTACCATGAATTATCGAAGATGTGTAATTTAAAATGAACCAATGTTTGGGCAACCTGCACCTTGTTTGCCTAAGAAAATGTATCTAAATTTTTTCAAAATATTTAAAATCTAAACATATTTATTTAATATATTTAAGAAAAAGTTGGTTTCTAGCAGCAGTTCTCAAGAAGCTCTTTGTCTTATCTGAGTAGCTTCAAATTCCAAAAGGAACTGTTTATTGTCCCTCGTATAATTTCATATAGCATATACTTAGTCATAACAAAATATTTCAATTTCGAATAAATGTATGATCGATAATGTTTAAATATCTTCTTCTGAAGTCTAGCGGACGATGAAGTCAGCAACAAAGCGTTTCCAGATGACTTCTTATTTGGTACTGCTACAGCTTCATACCAAGTAGAAGGTAAGTTTAAAAAATATTCAAATAAAGTATTTTTTATAGTATAATAGATAAGAAAAAATAATTGATGACCTATCAAGAGTGAAAATGTATCATTTGAAAATGTTAGTTCTGTAACATATCTCAGCTGGAGCAGTATTTTATATAGTTTTCCTTTCAGTCAACACATGTAATAGATTTGTAATTAGTCGACGTTGAAAAATTTTAATTTAATGTAAATAAAACAGTGTGATATAATTAGAGAAATGGTAGGCGATACATAAGATTTTTATATTTGATTGCAAATAATTCCAAAATTATGAAGTGCTATGGTGTGAGACTTAAATTGCCACCACCAGTAGCACTTGAAGTGAAGTAGATTTGCACCTAAAGTATAAGTAAATAGTAGCTATTGTTTATACACAGATACTGATAATTGATAATATGATCCTCGATTGAAGGATTCACTTTTTTATTTGTGCTGACAACATACACTGCTCTCATAAAGTGGTGGATAAATTTGATAAAAAATCTACAATTTTTTTTTTTTTGAAAAATTGCTTAGATATGTCAAACGGTTCATAATGGATGTCATCTATCGATATATTTTTAAAATATTTTTGCTAGTTTTCACAAAGCCATGACGCCATCAATAATTCTTTTAAAAGGCAACCCCCATCTTTTATTACGTAATTTGAAAGGAAACATTTTTTTTACATATAATACATTTATAATCGATATAGATTCCATGAACCACCAATGCCACTCTCCCTGATCGGCAACCTATTAACCAAAGCATGGTAAACAGAGTAGAGTCAAAATTCAGGGAATTTGGGCATGTTCGCGATCTTTCTAAAGGAAAGATCAGCTTAATGTATTGTTGACAGTGCAAGAAAGTCGTCATTCCACATATTGAGTCTAATTCTAATATGGCAGTGTCAAATGTCCACAAAATACTCAACAAAGCAAAGTACCATCCATATAAGGTATACCCCGTTCATGAACTGTCTGAAGACGATTTTGATCTTCGAAATCAATTCCGCGAGCAAGTATAAGAACTATGCAATAATAATAATAACTTTGTAAAAAGAATTCTTTTTTGGGTAAAACTACCTTTGTTTTAAATAGCCATGTCAATAGACAAAATTGTCGTTATTGGGTAGCAGAGAATCCTCACTAGATGATGGAGTATCAAATTCAGAACCCACAAAAATTGAATGTGTGGTGTAGGATAGTTAATGAAAGAAGTCTAGGTCTTTATTTTTTTGACAAGTACCTAATCGTTGCGAGGCATTTGCATTTCCTTCAAGACACCCTCATCCCCGCACTGGTAATTTTGTATCCAAGTCCAGAAGAACGCGATCTTCCATGAAATGACCCCCTTCAACAAAATGGAGCACCTGAACAAATTAAGTGTCCCGCCAGGTCGCTAGAACGCCAGATCTAACGCTTCTCGATTATTTTCTATGGAAATAGCTTAAAACAAAGTATATGTGAATCGCTCAGAGGATTTGTAAAATTTAAAGGGAAAAATTCGTCAAGAAATACGGCGCCTATCACCGGAAATTATGGCCAATGCTCGAAAAGAGCGTATTAACTATCTTGGCTATTGTTAGGCTGCCCAATTTCAACATTTAATTTAATCGTTTATGAAATTCCTTCATTTGTAGTGAAGTTAGTATGTTTAAATTTTAAGATAGTTTTTCCCAAAAATTTCCTCATGTAACCTACATCGATATTTACCAAAATTGTTTACTTTTTTTCGAATTTACTCACTACTTTACGAAAGCATTACTATTTAATCTAATAATTTGGCATATTTTGTTATAGGTGGCTGGAATGAAGATGGAAAAGGCGAAAACATCTGGGATAACTACACTCACGCTCATCCCGATCTAGTAGATGACCATTTAAATGGTGACATAGCCTGTGACTCTTACCACAAATACAAGGAAGATGTGGCTCTATTGAAAGATCTGGGGGTTAATCATTACAGATTCTCTTTGTCGTGGTCGAGGATTTTACCTGACGGTAAATATTAACCAATTTTATTTCAACAGAAATTTCTCTCAATTTCATTTTATTTGAAGATCTTTATCTTCTTCGAGTGCACTAAGAATTTTGTTCTATCGAAATATAACGAATGATCTTTAGATGTCAAACAAAGGACACAAATATTTTTCTCATACTCCGTAAAAAGTTTTAAAAAAATCAAATTCTTAATATGATGTATCAACCAACCATCATTTGATTAATTAACGATCACTTTGAGTCCCGTGATTTATTTTCCTCGATCCTTTCATTTTATATGTGGAATATTGTGTTTTGCACATCGACTTCTGATTTGGTTTTTAAGGTTGTCAAAGATTTGTTACCAATGATGAGTTTATGCATACATTGAATCATCGTGTGTGATGTGTGCTTGTAATGCCACAAACATAATGAAAGATAATAAACATAATGAAAGTTCACAATTTTGACATAGTTGATGTTGGGTATGACGAATATGTTGCACTCCACAAGTAGGCAAGCCGTAATTGTGCAGCGCTCCTAGAAGCACCATTACCTCAAGACCTCCTGCGTTCTGAGGAGTTTTACCATAGTTATATGCATCCAGAGCATGACCTTCGAACTTATTCCCCCTCTGGGACTAAAGAAGCGTTTACATAACCATAGAGATTCGCGGGATTTCCTTGTTTGAATTTCAAGGTGGCTCTCCAGTGACAGTTTGGACATAGTTTGGAGTCTAGGGTTACCCCCAGTGCGAGAAAAACACAAACGGGTAGCCATACTTCGCTAAAAATTGCTTGTTTTTCTCGTTTTCGTAAACAGCATTAGCTTTGTAGAGTTGACAGAGAACCTATGTCTGTTACACCATACGAAAACTATGCTAGAGCCTTTTGCATTGGCCCTGTAATAGACCTTTCAAATTGGTCTCTTATCGTAATACAGTTCCACAGTAGTGGGGACGTACTCCTCTCTGGCCCTTATCCGTTTAGTTACAAGCGTGATTTCCATGTTGCGGGTAGCCATGAACGATATCTATAATTATGGTGTAGTCCCCGACCGTTTGACAAAGTGAATCGAAAGTTGGATTATTAAACGCTCTTTCGATACTCAAGCACACTACCAAATCCAGTTCTTTCTGCTTTCTGACAACGATCTAATGAGTTTTTGACCCTGGAAAACCAGCAAGCATCAAGTAGACACCTACTCGTCTCACAGTTATTGTTTGTATAGGACCCATCTGGTAGTGGTTTCACGGCCTTCCAGCTTTCACTTTTCTGCTTGTTTATCAAACTTGTATACCCTCGCTGGGCTGATTTGTATATGGCCAAGTTGGCTAGTACTTTAAAAGGTATTACCCTATTGAGTACCTTAACTTTTCTTTACGCAGTCAACTTAGGTCCATCATGCGGCACTATTTTTACTTCTACTTATTTGCAAGGAGCAGTTATTTTCAAACTCGGAGTTAGTGGCAGTCAGCAACTATGGAGCTTCACTTTTCCTTCTCGTCGGTTTCTTAGTATATAGGACATACTTTATGTTCTCCTGCAGATCCCTTTCGTAAGAGATCCAGTCGGTGACCTGGGATTCTTGTATGCAACGGGTTTCGGTTGATTCAGCTATACGTATCTTATGTATCAATAGCCCGATAAAGAGAGCTTCGATATAACCTTCCAATATTTTATTCTGTTCTCCATTCTTGTGCTCAAAGATAGATAAATTACTTCTTGTTTTCCTTAGATTACAAACATAGCAGAGTTGCCTCTGTCTATAATCTTCATGTCCGAAGCAAATATAAATTTTGGTAGGGCTGTGCCTCTTGGGTTGACGTACGAGCTGCCCCCGCACCGCGTGGTGGGCACTAGAATTACCCGAAATTCAACGGCAAGTGAGAGAATTTCAGTAATTTTCTGAACTCTTCTGATGGGGATGAGATAGGTGAATCATATGCCGAACAGACGATTAGGTTTTCCCAACTCCCTTCCTTAGTCGCACTCATCTTAACTGCAACCATTTTTCTACAAGAGAAAGGCATTAGATATTCTTGGAATGTTTACTTGCGTACATTCCCATTTTTTCGGTCAAGTCCCTTAATAAGTCTGATGAGCCCATGGTTCCTGGATGAGGATGATATCCGTTTATATCGCAGACAGCTGACGACCAATTAAACTAATTCCTCTTAACGAAGAACTTCATCCCTAGGGAGTCCTCTTGCACAGTCTTTGGTTATTTCCATTTTCCTAGTCCATATGCTATCTGGGAGGTGCAAACAATTGAATTAAATTTGATTTGATTTACCAGCATACGATAGGAATTGCTGCCGCTTTCGGGAAACATACGGCCGGGTTGGCTACGTTTACGCTAGGTTGGGTCGGGGTCATGCTTGGTGTCAGCAGCGAGGGCCATATGACGCATGATACAGGAGCGTAGGATGGAAACTGTAGATGCTTGTGAGATGTGGTGCCGCGTTGTGTCGTGATGTGATGGAGTGCGTAAGCTCTTCTTTTGGTGTTTTTGCTTCTGAAGTTCATTTTTTCTGAGTTTTATGTTTGCTCCATTTCTCATTCCCGCAGAGCATATATAATTGTTATTTCATTGTGGTATTCATTTTTTCCTGACTCTTCGTTTCCAGTGTGCTTGGTACTTTCTTAGTGATTCATGATCCTGTCAATTGTTTATAGTTATTTTCCCTCCTATTAATGTTGACGGTTTTATGTCGTTGATTGGGTCTTATTGTTTTTACGGGTAGTTGGATGATGTCCTTCTCAGTTCTTCTCAAAATTTGGGTTTTGGCTGGCCGCGAGTAATTTGGTAGGTGTCCCAAAAAAAATTGTTTCGGAACACCTAATCGATATTAAAGAAAATAGTTTTAAAAAAAGACACATCCGTGAAGTCGGTGTAATAAAATCATTTGTTATTCTTCATCAATAAGCAATAGTTTATAGTATCAGATACGAGACAAGAATTTGACAAAGAAATATTTTATAGGAACCACCGGCAAAATCAATGATGCCGGTGTTCAATATTACAAGAACTTAATACAGGAATTAAAAGACAATGACATAATACCCTTGGTAACCTTGTACCATTGGGATCTACCGGAAGCACTTCAGGACGTAGGCGGATGGACTGTTGATTCTATTGTTACCAGATTTGCTGACTATGCGAGACTTGCTTTTGATTTATTTGGAGACGATGTGAAGTATTGGCTGACATTTAATGAACCCAAACAAACTTGCTTACTTGGATACGAGTACGGTAGTATGGCGCCCGGTATCCAACATCCGGGAATAGACGATTACCTTTGTGTACACAATGTGGTAAGGGCTCATGCCGCGGCTTATAATATTTATGACCAAGAATTCAGGGAAGCACAAAACGGTAATTTAGCAACATTTCTTCTTTTTTGAAACTGTGTTTGATACGTATTTATTTATAGGCAAGGTTTCTATTGTCATTGACAGTAACTGGTTCGAACCTGCATCAGACAGCCCTGAAGATGAAGAAGCTGCAGAAACTAAACGTCAATTTATAGTGAGTAGTAATAGTAACCATAATAATGAAGAAAGGTATGTAGTAAATACTGCTAGTAGTATTTTAAGAGCACACTTAAATAACTATACATTATTGCAAAATAGATTGAACATATTTCAAAATATGCAATACAAACAAATTTATTGCATTAAGCCCCAGCGGAAATATTTATCCTGTGTAGCTAACATTATACCATCTGTATAATTTTTAAATACAATTATTTAATTAATAATCTAAATAAAATTGAAAACTTGAAAGCTGACGCTTTCTTATAGACACACAAGCAAAACAATAACATGTACATGAGAAGCGCGCGGTGAAACAAATAGCCGGATCAGGTAAATCAGGGATACTGACTTCAATATTTTTACTCCCATTCAAAAACAGTTTTCTTTTATTCTGAAAAAATTGGGAACAAAGCGCTTTTTATTTATTGAAAGTTTGTGTTTGTTTCCTAATTTTCTCATAGTTATGGGGTTTTAAATTATTTATACGAGTCATACGAATTATATGAAAGAAAAACCCATCGATTTCAGAATCACGCGTTTCGTATTATTTTGTGATGCAATATGTAATATTCAGTAAAATAAAATAATGGCATCGAAAAGTTTACAAATTCAAAATGAGTTTTTCGCATTAAATTTTCAATAATACAAATTAAAGTTAATTTTTAAGCAATAAATAAACTGAAAAACTGGAATCTTCCTCTTTGAAATGCATTTTATTTTATTTTAATTCAATGATTAATATTGTTACGTAAACACCTTGTATCGTGGATCCGGAAATTATAACACAAAAGTAACACTAAACACTAATTTATTAACTCACTAATTACAACCAATTGATTACTTTACTAAAATACACTAAGTACTATATAACTCAATAATTCAATCACTTTTGATCACTTTGTTTACTTCTTAATGTTTCTCCAATCACTGTCTGTACTGAACTGCTCATTCAACTGATCATTAGAACTGTATAGTTGCCCAGAATGTTACAAGACACGTAAAAAGTCACAAACTTTGTCGCGAGTCCCCTTAGGATAGAGCGGGGCATGCCTTATTTTTCTACATCATATTAAATAATAAATAATAATGAATTACTTAATACATAAAACATCATTATTCTCGTGTAAAGTATGTTCTGGCATGATCAAAATAAGAAATTAATGGAAACACACCTGTATCAATTATAATTTCAAATTATTTTGATACAATTACGCAACTCCCTCCTAACGGTTACTATAGCAACGATAACCAGCGTTAGGTCGTCAAATACTTTAGGAGGGAGTTGCGTAATTATATCAAAATAATTTGAAATCATAATTGATACAGGCGTGTTTCTGTTAATTCTTTATTTTAATCATGCCAGAACATACTTTACATGAGAATAATGATGTTTTATATATTAAGTAATACATTACATTTATTATTTAATATGCTGTAGAAAAATAAAGCATGCCCCACTCAATCCTAAGGGGCTTGGCGGCAAAGCTTTGAGATTTTTTACGTGTCTCATAAAGTTTAGGTCAACTATACTAACTCAACTGTCCACTAAACTGAACTGTTCATTCCTTTATATACCCTAGGTTATGTGTTCTGGATTTTTCCACTACATTCCAGCACTTTCTACAATGTTCCAGACGATGTTCGTAATCTTCTAGATTTTTCTACATGTCTCTGGAGGGTTGAAACACATAACACTGCCCCCTCCTTAAGCCTGAACTTCCCGGTCAGGCAATTCACTCCCTTTCACATATTTCGCAAGTCTATCCAAATGTACAATTTTCATCTTCGACTTTTTACTTCTTTGTATTCCATAGACGACGTCATTGATCCGGGTGATGACCGAATACGGTCCTTCCCAAGGTGGCTGAAACTTCGGGGATCTCCATTCCTTCCGCTGTGGGTTGTACAGCCAAACCAGCTCCCCCACCTTGAATTCTCCTGTAGTGGCATTTCGATCATAACGAGCATTCATTCGGTCACTAGATTTGGTAATCTGCTCCCAGTCATTCTTCGGCTGTTCTCGACTTTCATTCACATAGTTGATTGCGGGAAGTGGTTCCTCATTGGCAGCACAATTCTTACATTTGCGACACCAAGCCTCCACATCCTGGCGACTATTAACCCAATAGAATTGTTCCCGTACTTTACTCAACGTCTTGTTTACGCCAAGGTGTCTGCCGTACGTTTCATTATGCGCTTCATGGAGTACTTCTGGTACACGACACCTGGGAATCACTAGACGCATGGTAACCTACTTCCCATTCGGGCTTTCCCATGCTCTCCTCAACAGCCCATCTAATACTCTAAGTGAATACAATTGCGACCACAAAACCTTCAATCCAACTCCTTTGTTTGAGACATCCTTCCATTCTGGTCGGGTTCCTTTTTCCTTTGCTCGCAATATGGGTCCAATTTCTGCATCACTCAGTTGCACTTGTCTTAAAGCTTTCTTTGTCCAGTTCTCCGAAATCTCTTTCCTTTCATTTACACAGCCTGGTAATGGTAGACTACTCGGGATTCTTCGAAGCTGACAAACCTTTATTTCTCTGGGGCAACTCTTTCACTAGCCAGCAGCGCTCCAGTGGCATGTACCCCCTCAGAGTTCCACTGTCGACAATCTCGTCTTACATGCCCTGTTTTCCACAGCTATAACATCGAATACCCCCACTTGGCTTTTCATTACTCTGCTGTTTGCTCTGCCTCTCGGAAAAACTCGCTTTACCATTTTGTGCAAGTCTGTCAGTATAGTCTCCAGATTATTCTTGTCCCAATACGACTCTTCGACAACTGCGGCATTTACCTTCTCGGGGCTTTGCTGTCGACAATCTCTCTTAATATGCCCCAACTTGCCGCACTGATAGCACTGGATTCCTCCATTTGGTTTTGCTCCACCTTGTTTGTCCTGTTTCATTGGAGAATATGACTTGCCCAGTAATTGACTCATCATTTTCTGCATGTCCCTCAGTGTAGTGCTCATGTTCTCTTGACCCGAATGTGCCTTTTCAACTGTCACAGCGCGCATTTCTGACCGCAAGGTGTCTTTCAAGGCAGCCTCTACTTCGAGGGCACGCACCAGAGCCTCGCCAATACCTTGATGCCACGTTAAACTAAGAACACGCCTAACCTCTTTGTCCCTTATGCCATCTAAAAAGGCCCCTACAGCTAATTGTTCTTGGAATTCTCTTGGAGCATTCAGATATGCCAGGTGTGCCAGTCTCTTTACCGCATCTTCAAATTCTTGTACGCCTTCCCCAGCCTTTTGCATCCGGTATTTCGGCTGATCCTGGTATACTTGGGCGAGGTGTTGATCACCATATCTCAAGTCCAAGGCGGCTTCCAAAACTTTGAAGTCACTTTATTTCTCCATTGGGATAGTCTGAAGTAATTCTGAGGCTTGGCCCCTTAGCGCTAAAACTAGCCATAGCCTTTTCCTCGTTATCCCAGTTATTCGCACTTGCAGCCACTTCAAATTGTCTTTTGTAGGTTGTCTATGAGCTTTGACCGTCAAAGGAGGGAGGTTTTAAACGAGGACCTGATGATGCTACTAACTGCCATCTTTTTTCTCTCAACTGTCGTTTAAGGCGCTCTACTTCTCCTTCGACCTCACACATTTTTCCTTTGATGTCACTTACTTCCCCTTTGACTTGACTGACTTCTGTCTTGACTTCAGTGACTTCAATCTTCACACTGCCCATGTCATCCTTGATTTCATTTTTAAGTTTTTCAGTGGCCGAGAAGATTACGTCCTGTTATACTTTCTTTTGTTCGTCAAGCATTTTTCTTAATTCCTCCTGGCGTCTTTCTTTCAAGTCTTCCATCATTTTTCTGAATTCCTCTTTTTCTTCTTGATGTCGTCTTTCTTGTTGTTCTTTCTCTTCTTTTTCTTCTCGATGTCTTCTTTCTTGTTCTTTTTTTTCTTGGCGTCTTATTTGCAGATCTTCGATCATTTTTTTTCCTCTTGACGCCCCTTTTCTTGCTCTTCTTTTTCTTCTTGATGACGCTTTTCTTCCTCTTGTCGTCTTCTTTCTTGCTCTTCTTTTTCTTCTTAACGACGCTTTTCTTCCTCTTGCTGTCTTTTTTCTTGCTCTTCTTTATCTTCCTGGCGTTGCTGCACCATCATCCTCGTAAACTCCGCAAGCAGGACCTGTATTTGTTTCTGTGCTACCATACTTCTTGTTGTTATGGGCATATAAAATCACTTTAAACAGTTTATTACACAATAGCGTTAAGAAAATTCTGATATCTCGTCGATTTTTCCAATCGAACTTTCTAGAAAAATCTCGAAACGGCACAAAAGAGTTTTTTTTGGAGTCTAGGTCACTATTCAGTTGAAAGAATTTCACTATCTCCGGTAATTTCCGAACAGAATGTTCTAGAAATTTTCTCAAACTAACACATTTTCTTTCCGAGAGCGCACGCAATTTCTCGATCCAACGGCTGGATATATTGCTCCATCCGTCCCTTATTACACAGCCGCAATGCTTTTTAATTATTTACTCGAAAACCGTAACACCTACGAAAGAAATGCTTATAAACCTTTTTTTTTCATAAAATTGTCTCATCTTTGATGTGCATTGTTCAATGTATCTTGCAATAATGTATCAGTATTTAAATAAACTACTGGTAGTAATTATTTGATGTATTCTTATTTTTATAAGAATTTTCAAATTCGATGGTCTACACAGGAATTTTTAACAAACAGTATGTCCGCGGATGGGGTTTACAATAGGTGCAATCGCTAAAATTTTTCACTTTTCGAGAAAATGTTATTCTTTACGAAAGATTTTGCTTGCCTAGAAAATAGTAATGACGTTGAGAAAAATTGTAATTTTAAGAGTAAACTGGTCATATTTTTTTATTCTGGAACAAAATATGAAATAAAAAATTGTTTCAAATTATATGGTCTCCCCAAATTCAAAATTTCATTTGAATATTGCAAATTTTTATTTAGCTAATTACATTCGAACAAGTCGAGAAAATATCTGATAAACAACTCCTAATTTATAAAGGCAAATACATATTTGAAGGTTATGACTTTATTAAATATAAAAATTCAAAATTCAAAAATTTCTCCTCCAAATTGAACGCATGTTTCCAATCATTTCCGAATGTTGTGAAAACTACTAACTTCCACAATGGAAATTGATTGCACAGCTGCCGAAATGGGCTACTTTAGAATTTCAACGTCGTTGTCTATGGGTTGGTAGGTAATTTGTTTTAGACGCCCCCAGAGAAATGTATCCACAATTGTCAGATCTGGACTTCTTGGGGGCCACAAAACTTGGCCATTGCGACCAATCCACCGTCGTCCAAATTTGCTAATAAGCCAACTACGTACGACGCAAAAAAAAATTGGAAGCAAGTTTTTTTAACCACCTCCAAATGCCGGGCTCGATTTCCGCAATGCAAATCCCTAACGAAAGTTGGGGATTTTCAGCAACAGATGCCAACACTAATATTGTGGCGGCGTCATTTTGATCATACATTTTTTTTCTTTACGTCAAGTATTGAACCAGTTTTTTAAAATTTTTTGGGAATTGTCGAAGAACGTAACTGTATGAACTTCCATTGTCTTCATAGCACTCTTTTAAAAAAATTCTTTGCTTGACATTTAACATTTTAAAAATAATATTTTAATGCAGATTTGTCACAATATGTAGACGTAACTAGGTAACAACGCACCTAACAATCAATAGAACATTACACCAATTAACGGGATCTTTCCAAAATAGGATTCCAAATTTCTACAGCTTTTAGTATTGGTCAAAATAAAATAAAATTTAAAAACAAATAAAAAAATTGACAAAACCCTACAAGTATTTTAATAAAAATTCACTTATTTCGAAACATTGCAATATTCAAATGAAATTTTGAATTTGAGCAGACCATATAATTTGAAACAACTTTTTTATTTCACATTCGAAATTTTAAGTTTTTGTAATTTTTGAGCGCCCCGTATAAAAAATATAATTTCTCTCAATGTCATTACTATTTTTTAGGCAAGCAAAAACGTTTACAAAGAATAGCATTTTCTCGAAAAGTTAAAAATTTTAGCTATTACCACACCCATTGTAAACCCCATCCGTGGACATACTGTATATAACTTGATAAATTAGGCAGATTTCAACAACAATTAACATTCTGTTGACGAAATAACTTAAAAAAAATTCACCAGCTCTCGGAGAGTAATATCCTTGTTTTACGGTACAAATTGAGCAATTGAGCATACATAATTCTGATAGCCAGGGGGGAAACGACACTTTTCGTGAAATCATTTCTATAAAGCTAGATCTTTTCCCAAGAAAGTTTACATAGTATCTATAATGAAGGTGCAATTCTACCAATCTATAAGTCTTGCAAAAATGAGTAAAAAATGAAACATTTATTTATTTATTTATTTATTTATTTATTTATTTATTTATTTATTTATTTATTTATTTATTATTGAACAACAACTTTACAGGCGAAGCCCAATTACAAAGTTGTAAAGAGAACATGATTTACATGAGATTAAATAATACGAACAACATGTGAGAACAACAAACAGAGATTTACAAAGAATAAAAGAAAAACGAAACAAAATACACATACATATATAAAACTTTACATAACATACAATCACGTATAGTGAACATAGTAGGTATCGCTTAACAGTTACAATAACAACTAAGTATATACAGAGTAAAGAGGTAAAAATGTAAGATTTAAATAAGTAATAAGGCGTAATGCAACTTAAATTTCGTTAAGAGTGATTGATTTAACATTCTTTATATAATTGGCAGGGCTAAGGGTCAATAAATCAAATCTCGAGTGGGCAAGGTTACCTAATATACATAGGCTTACTAGAGGGCTGGATAGGTACATATTCGTTTTAAACTGTGGAATATAAAAAAGGTCAAAATTTCTACCTATTCGGTTTGGTACATTAAATGGCAATTTTGATAAAAATTCGGAGTTATCAGAGAGGTGATTTAGAAGTTTATAAATATAGATTAACGAGGCATGAACACGTCTCAGCTCAAGAGGTTCGTAGTCATATCTAAGCAACAGTTCATTATAGTGAGCAAAATGATCATACAAATGAGTTTCTTTATATAGAAGATACTTAAGGAATTTTTTTTGTGTACTCTTTATAAGATCAATAGAATTACGATTACATGTTGCAAAAAGAGATATCGATTTTCTGAAGTGTCACAAATGCTACTTTTGATTAGTTCGTGCCGAGCCGAATTTTCGAATTTCGCCGTGCAATTTACGATCAGGTTTATTTGGAAGACTTCCTCTTTACGTCGTGACATCGTACGGCCGTCCCAATGGTTTTTTCGAAAAATATGAACGTGTCAAGATTGCATGCTTTTGTAATTATTTCGGCTCCGAAATTAAAGCTGTTTTTCGCAGGTATCTCCGAAACGGTGGAAGTTAGCTCGAAATAAAAAATAAGGTATTTTCCACAACGAATCTTTTGCTACCATCAGAATTTTGATTTTTTTTAGTTTCGGAGATAATTTAGTTCTATTTCAATTAGCTAGACTAGTATTTTGGCCGACATTTCAGTAGTTATCTCCGAAACGAAAAAAAAAAAATCAAAATTCTGATGGTAGCAAAAGATTCGTAATAATAATAAAATACTCGTTGACCTTATTTTTTATTTCGAGCTAACTCCCACTGTTTCGGAGATATCTGCGAAAAATAGCAAAAAAAAAACAGCTTGCAATTTGGAGCAAAAACATGAAATCTTGACACGTTCATATTTTTCGAAAAACACCATTGGGACGGCCGTACGATGCCGCGACGTAAAGAGGAAGTCTTCCAGATAAACCTGATCGTAAATTGCACGGCGAAATTCGAAAATTCGGCTCAATGGATCAAAAGTAGCATTTTGTGACATATCAGAAAATCGATATTTCTTTTTGCAACATGTTTAGTTTTTTAACCATTTGATTGGTAGAATTGCACTTTCATCATTGTTACTGTCTAAGCTATCATGGGAAAAGATCTAGCTTTATAGACATTAACGCGGAAAATCTGTCGATATCTCCCTGGCTATGAAGGGGCTGGAATTTTCGGTGTGGGGCTGCCTCTGAAGTACTTCCCACAAAAACACCAAAACACAACACTACACTTTCATACTGCCACTCGACGCAGATTTCGTCAACCGTGTTGACATCATTAGTTTTAATCATATTCAGATGATGCCAACATGATTGGCGAAACGTACGTCGAGTGATAGTATTCGAGTGTAATGTTTAAGTATTTTGGTCTCTGTGGAAACTACTTCATTGGTAAGCATACATAACTTAATTGCAATAGAAAACTAAACACATGGTTTCTTTATAGTTTGGATGGTTTGCAAATCCTATTTTCTACGGAGATTATCCCGATGTCATGAAGACACGTATCGCAGCACGTAGTATTCTGGAAGGATACAATACGTCTCGCCTTCCCGCATTCACCAATAGGGAGAAAATTTTCATCAGAGGCACATATGATTACCTTGGTGTCAACTTTTACACCTCGTCCATAATTAAGGCGATTCCAGAACCTGAAATCGGAAGCCCAAGCTATGACCTTGACACTGGAGTCAATGAATACACATTGCCCGAATGGCCCAATAGCGCTTCTGACTGGCTAAAGGTAGTATATTCTTTGTCTTTACGTGATGGTATAAATAAATAAATATTTTTAAATTGTTATTCAAGAAATTGTTAAGTGGATTTTTTGTGTAAAAAAACATACGTACGGCACCTCCAGGCCCATTTTAAGCTGGCGTGCAAGGCGTAGCGGCCAATATTAAGGGTGGCCAAAGTCAAAGTCTCAACTAGAGATAGTACAAACTAATAATAATGATGGTTTTAATTTTAAATGACAAATGATGGCCAAAATACATCAGAACATGTTCAATAGTCATACTTAAGCAAATTTAGCGAATCTAGCTGACGTGAATATAAATATCAAACTATCTCTTTCTAAGTTGTAAGTTACCAGGTAATTTGTTCCTCGGGAAGTTCCTTGTTTCTTTGATAACCTTGGTCGTCAGTGACTAGGGTCGGAACACTCTTACGACATGGCATGCCACGGCACGTATTGACAAGTCGGTTAAAAATGTATACGAGTACTAGTCAACCACCCTAAGTTGGCAAGTAGCTGCGCAGAGAAAGAAGAAATATCGTCACTGTTGGACAGAGACAAACAAGCTATTTAAGCTTCTTAAGCTAGCTAGCTGAAAAAGCTTGTTTGTCTCTGTCCAATAGTGACGTATTTCTTCTCTCTCTGCGCGGCTACTTGTCAACTTAGGATGGTTGACTAGTAGAGCATTACCACAGCATGACATGGGTCAATTTCACCATTAAGAACTAAGGACTGCCTAGTTTCTTGTAAACCATTATAATGTGTAACATCGTCTTCTTATTCACAACGTCTTGCTAGACGTTTTCTGATGTATGTATTATTACAGTTGGCTTCGGCTTGCTGTATAGCATAGCTTCAGGCCATCTGTCGCGGTTGCGTGCTAGGCGCACAGCCTCAGCAAAGGTCAAAAGAAATTAGAGGATTTATAAGGTGCTGAAGTCGCTTTCGAGGACGTATTTCTTGGAGGATCCAGCTATAGACTGTCTAGGAAATTCATAGCAAACATCCCCACACCCACATTACGAAAGCATCAATACACCGTCTGCAAGTTTCTCTAACGGCCAATGTCTCTAAGGTGTAAATAAAGACTGAGAAAACTAGGGCGTTAGCAAATCTGATCTTTGTGCGCTTCGTGATATTTCTGTTTCGCTAAATTTTGATCCACTGGTAAGTTGCCGATCTTGACATCTGTATTCTTCACCAAATCTCGTATTGGTATACCATCTTACTTACTTAATTACAGCACGTGTCTGGGTGATTATCATTTGCTCGATCTACAATCATAATTTTGGTATTGTTGTAATTTAAAGTCAAACCATTATCGTTTATTGTCTGAATCCTGTCCAGCAAGTGCATGAGCTCACTCTCGCTTGCTGCATCCTGAGTCCTCTAGCACATGTTTCATCACCTGATCACTATAGATGTTAAAGAGGATGAGTGACCAAATACAGCACTCTCTGACGCCTTTGCCAACTTTATATATATTGGAGTTAGTGTTATCTACTTTCACCAAAATAGAGTCTTCTTCATACAGTGGACGTCCTCATCTCCAATAATACAGTTCACAGTTTGTCTCATTTCACAGTGTAGCCTTACGGTAGTTTAAGTGACTACCGTAATATTCTCTTGCCTTCTCGATAAGCTGTCGCAAATTCAGTATCTGCTCTCTAATACCGCGTTCTTTAATAAAACCTGCTTGTTCAGTGGAATCCTCCGATTAAAGAACTTATATCTAGATACATAATTGTACTGATTTGTATGTTGCTGAGATAGTTAGAATCTAAGGCACTTCTTCCCATAAGTTCTTGATTGGCTAGTCGATCTATTCGCGGCCGATTCGGGCACGATCGGTAAGTTCGATTATCATAATCTCAATTTGACACTTTTGACAGTGTCCGCCATTAATGTTAATAAGTGTTTTTCGTGTTTTTCGATCAAAATGTGGTGAAGAAGTCTTTTTATTTTAAGTTGTGATTTGCTTAATACCTAAATAATATTCTCTATTCTTATTTACACAGTTTAGTGACAATATATTTAGTACAAAATGGTTAAGTGCTGTGCCGTTTGCAGAAAGCAGTTTAGAAAAGAAGAAAATCGATCGTTCCATAGTCGTAACATGATGAAGTTCAGTTTACAGTTATAAAGTGAATAGCAATTAAATTTTAATATCCTTTCAATACATATTTATCTTACTGTATTATCTTACTCTTATATCGTATGTCTACATCACGTTGTATAAAGAACCGGTAATGCAGGAATTGCAATAATTCATTTTAATGAAAATATTTACCATTCTACACATTTTCTACACACACAACTCCACTGTTGCCTATGGGATGTGATGTTCATTTATTCCTTTTAATAGACATGTAATATGACTATGTTAGGAGCAAACAAGGTATATAGTGAAAAGATAGCCTGTTATGTATCTAAATATAAGTTCTTTAATCGGAGGTAGAATCTAGTTCGAGTTTTTTTATTTTTTTTTACAGCTTTACAAGTGTGGTTTCTTTAGATACTATTTACCTCTGAATTTTCGAAAACAGTTCGCCTGGGTGCGGTTTTCTTCACGATTTCTTTGTTAAACAGGGTCCGCCACTGCCGTTAATACTTTTCGATGTAATAAAGTGGGCTCATAAACTCATAAACTTATAACAGTGCTATATCCTGAATCCGCAGGGATTGCATGAGCTCGCCAATGTAGTTTAAGTTGAAATCAAGAAATCTGCTCACGTATTTTACCGATATAAGGAACATCTTAATCAAGAGATTTGGTGTGTTATCAATACTCAATAAACAAATTACCATTATATAATTTTCCAGCTCAACTTTGCCAACAAAACAGTTTCTCGCCACCAGTATCTATAATATATGGTGATTGATAATGTTCTGCACTAATTCCCTGCTCATTTTCCATGTTAACGACCTAGTCCTTTTTAAAACCAATATTCCTTTCAGAGACCAAATACTGCAACTGAAATTACTATTTACTAGGTCCTAGTAGTTCACCAAACGCTATGGTTTAAACACGACAGTAGTAACTAGAAAATTTGAAGGTGCAGTGTCGTGTTTAAACCATGGCGTTTGGTGAACATGCACGCTAAAAAAAATTTGTTTAGAGCAAACAAAAATTTTGTTGCGTATATACAAAGCAATTTTTTGGTTGATGTTAATAAATTTTTGTTGCCTCAAACAATTTTGTTTGGAGCAACAAAAATTTATTAACATCAACCAAGAAATTGCTTTGTATATACGCAACAAAATTTTTGTTTGCTCTAAACAATTTTTTTTTAGTGTGTGTAGGGCGTAGGGGAATGTCTTCTACCAAACAGTTCTCTATTAGACCAAGTGGGCTAGGCGTCCAGTAAAGCCCATTTCAAAAATATCTTGCCGTGCCTGACCATACCTCCAAGAAAAATGGATGTTAATATCGGGTCGTACTAACATGTGGATTTTCATTTGTCCACTACTGCCAATTGTATGTCTTCATATTCACAATGGCTTGGTGAGTCATTTTGTGATCTACGGATTATTCTAGTTGGTTTATCTTTGTTGTATGGCATGTCTGACAGCATCATGCCATCTGTCGCCGTTGATTGTTAGGCGCACGGCCTCACCAACATTATTTTTCGTTAGCTCCTTGGTAACAGCATCCTCTTTGCATTATAGCCCAGACGACGAGAACATTTTATAGTGAAACCCACAAAAATTTACAATTTGAATAATTTTTTTTATGAGTTCGTGAAAGTGTATAGAATAATATTTTGAAAAGTTTACATTTCGCTCGGATGCAGAACACAAAAAAAAGTGAAAAAAAAAAATTTTATCCATTTTTTCAAAATTTTGAAATTAAGTCAGGGTAGGAAAAAATAAAAAATACAGGTGGATAGACCACGTGTTTCTGAACAAAAAATATTCTAATAAAATTTATCGCTAAAGCCACGGCATTCCTGGAAAAAAATAGTGAATTAACTTTGTCACTCTGCGCGTTCAGTGCACGGTTAAATGCATACTATTGAACCTCTAAAAATTCTTAGCTGTTATATCGAGTAAAATAAAGCTTTTTTCTCTTTCTGATTACACGTTTTAAACATTTTTATTAGTGAATAGGAGGACAAATAGTGAGTATGAAGGGAAAATATATAATTATGGATGCATACACAGACATATAGCCACATATAGCCGCTGAATCGCTCGCATGAATTTTTACGTGCCTTTACCGTATTGTATTTATTACAGGTACACCTATCCACATTTCAGCTATGTCCAATATATTCCTTATACATTTGTTAATGTATTGGAAAAGTTCCGGAATTTATATTCAAAACAATCAAAGATATTTTCATAGTTATAAGGATAAAACCATGAAAATCGCAATTTCTTATCATGATCTGATTGATCATATTTTCGAAAAAATGCATACAAATAAACAATTTTGTGTTTGAACATTCGAAAAGTATACATTTTTCCGAAATAGTGATATTTTATTTTTTCCAATGGGTCAATTTCTCGACAAGTTACAGCCTCCAATATATATATATTTATCAAAAAAATCATCAAGCAAGGAAATTAAAATTATTTGAGGTGTACTTTTTTTTAATCCTCGTTACCACAACTTAGTAAACCATAATAATCATGACGTGTACATACTTTTTAACAATTCTCAATGAAGAAAGAATTTTTTTGAAGGGCTTTTATTTTTTTCTATATTGTTTATTGCGACGATTGGGTTCGGGCGTGATAATATGTATAAGTATATTTTTCCCATCCATCCTTTGCTTGTATTGTTTAAAACAAAAAAGCATCAGAAAGCTACAATTTCCATCTTTTATATGAGAAACTCATATAGTTTGAACAAATTCTGATTTAGTGACATGTAATTCAGTGCGTCGGTGTTGAGTTATAACGTTACACTTGACTATTGACTATTTTTTTCCGAGAAAACCGTGGCTTTAACGATAAATTTTGTTAGGACACTTTTTGTTCATAAATATGTGATCCATTCATCTGTATTTTTTATTTTTTTCTGGCTTAATTTTATTTCAAAATTTTGAAAAAATTGATGAAAAAAATTTTTTTCCACTTTTTTTTTATGTTCTGCATCCTGGCGAAATGTAAACTTTTCAGGATATTATTCTATACACTTTCACGAACTCATTAAAAAGAAGTTTACTCAGTTTGCAAAATTTTGTGGGTAAATACCTTCATCGACTGGGCTATTAATAAGTGTACTATATAGGTTATTTGTAGACTACAATTGCTTCTAATATATTACATTTTCTAGATTTTGTTGATTAATGTAAAACCTACAGTTTATCTATTGACGGAAAAATTTGCTCGGTTTCTAACAAATGCTACAAATGCTTTGCAAAATTTGAATTGTTTTTACTATTTTGAAACCAACCTGATTTTTCCGTTAATAGATAAGCTGCGGGCTTTACATTATTCAACTAAATTTAATTTGTATATTCACTGTGCTTGAGAATGTAGTCCAGCAAGTTTGAAACTGCAGTCGCAAATGGAAAAATATAGGGATATATAAGTGTAGCAAAGAAATGTGTTCGTTATTTGTTATAATGGAATATCACAAAGTAACAGACGTTTCTTAAAGAGCGTTGGTGACAGAACACAGTCCTGCCTGACATCTTTGCTGCCTTTACGTAAGTCGGAATTAGTGTTGTTGGCTTTCATTAAAGCAGAATTTTCTCCGGGTAATCAGCGTATAATAAAACCAGATGTGTAGGTGTTCCGATTTCCAATAATCCAACCCAGAGGTGGTTCCATTTTACATTGTCGAGAGAGGTGGTGGACGAAATTGAGGTATATAATACACATAATACTCCATTGTCTTCTCGATAAGTTGTCGTTAATTCATTATTATTTGTTCTCTACTATTGTGTCCTTTAACAAAGCCTGCTTGCTCAGATGGTACTTGCTGAGATAGATAGTGCTGTCTAAAATCTTGATTGAAGCATATGCAGCATAGTTTATCACATCTGTTATTCGCTTTTTGTTTTATTATTTTTTATTCTATCCTTCATGATTGTTAAATAGGATAATACCTGGGAAGACAGGGTTTATTTTTCATTTTTCATTTGATATTATGCACAAAAAATATCGCTTACCAATTTTGTTATAGGTAATGTTCTACTAATATGTTAACTGTTAACTGATATTTTCACTTGAAATATTTAGATAACTCCATGGGGCATCAGGAAACAACTGAATTGGGTCTCAAAAACTTATAACAACGTAGATATCATCATTACTGAAAATGGAGTTTCTGAAGATGGATCGTCTTTAGACGACGATATCAGAGTTAATTACTATAGGGTAAGTTGAATTTTTAACCATTTTATCAAAATTTAATAATGAGGTAGGGGTGGTAATGACGGTGGCCAATGCCAAAAAAAGAGACCTTACCTTCTTTTATATATATTCTAAATACCAATTTTATGGATACTTACTTGATTGATTTCTCTATTTATAGATGACTACACAATTCTTAGGCATGTAAAAAATGCTGGCGTCTTTGATCTTTACCGCACCGCTAAGGATGCTGACATTTTTTACACGTCTAAGAACTGTGTAGTAAACTTTACCACCATTTACGCCTCAACCTTTCAACGTAATAAGAACATAATCTAGTTCTAGGTCTCGTTATAATACTTACGTGTACCAAATTTCAAGTAAATATCTTAAACGGTTCCAGAGTAATCCTGAGCACAAAAAGTTACAGACAGAACGACAGTTAGACAGACAGACAGACAGATTTTTTTCTTTATTTACAAATTTTACATTTACAATTTACATTTTACAAATTTTAGAAAAAATAAAATAATAAAAATAGAAATGAACTGCATGATATGTTACCGATCCTGTTTTCAACGTGTCACCCATCAATGCTGATTGAGCAGGTAGTAGATAAATTCATCCATCTAGGTGTTGTTCGATGTGAATGCGAGACCTGATGATCGACGATTGACTAAGCCGTAAATTTAAGATTATCTCAATTAATACTTTGAAGTGATCGATTTCCAATAATCCAATCGTTCAATAATAACAGATTACTACTCACCACATCCAGACTATAAGCTAAAAAAATTATGTGGATGAATGTTGGAATACATCAATGTGAATGTACTGAATGTGTTGAATAATTAATTAGGTACTTCTAAATTATTCTGATTGGCATCTTACTTTATTTTATTAGGATTACTTAAGCAACGTAAGGGAAGCTATAGACGATGGAGTTAATGTCTTTGGTTACACAGCATGGAGTTTGATGGACAATTTCGAATGGATGCGAGGATACACGTAAGTAATGTTGATATAATTTCTTTCCCGAATTTCATAGCGATATATGTGGCTATTCTTCTCTAACGGAATCATTGATGGTAAAGATAGATTTATCTATTTCGTGATATTTCTGTTACGAAAAATTTATTGCACTCCGACAATTGGGAAAAGAAGTAGGCTTAGGAATTTTTTCGTTATAAATAATTTAAACACAAAAATCAATTTATGTCAAGTTAACTTGACTCCTCTTGAGATGGAAGTATTGGAAATAATCGTTTTCATTTTAAAATAATATCATTTCGATATAGCAGCGCGACTCTTCCTTCCCGGTTTATCAACAACAACATAATATTAGTGTTTGAATGTTTGAACCTTAACGTGGAGCCTATTATATAGATGTGTAAATTTTAAAAACTGCTTATCTGTTTCAGAGAAAAATTCGGACTATACTCTGTGGACTTCACCGACCCTGACAGGCCAAGGACACCAAAGAAATCTGTTGAATTTTTCAAAAAAGTTCTTAAAACCCGTTGCTTAGTGGATACTTGTGTATAAATGTTAAAGTTAATAAATGTCAATATTTCAAATAAACGTGTTTTTTTCCTTCCAAACATTTTGTTATTGAATGATGGACGACCAAAATATAATAGAAACAATTATTAAAGTTCTACAAATATAATCTCTACAAATGTAAATAAACCTACCATGATGCTTTCGACACATTATAGTTGAAATTATTGTGTTTTATTTAATAAATCCTATGCTTATGGCATTAGTTCACTGGTCAAATTATTAATATTTCTTTGTGCTTAATTTTTGTTATACCTACGCAATTTAAAGATAATAAAGAAGTGACACTATAATCCAATCAAAAGGTACTTTTTCTTGTAACTCATTCTGAGTATTTTGTCAAGTTGGCGGGGTCGACTTTGAAAGTAAAATCAGAGAATTTTAAGAAATAGTCACGGAAAAATGTTGTAAAACGCATTTCTTTTAATATATTTATACTGTTGCTTGATGCTAAAAATGTTGTATTCATTGCGAACTTTAGTACAGTGAATGAAGGTAAAAATCAACTATTACCTCCGATTTCGGTGAACCTCCATCGATTTGCATGAAAATTTGGGATTGAGTATATTTTACCCAACTCAACTTCAAAAGTGACATATGCTCGACTTGCGCTTTTTGCATTTTAGGGGTGAAATCCACCCCTTTTATTAAAAATGAGAAAAAAATGCAGATTTAAGCATTCTGGCGTAAGTGATCTCGTTTAATTAGATAAAATAAATATTTTTCAACACTTATATGCATGATTTATGATTTTAATTAATTTTTCAACCCTTTTAGCAACCACCCCTTAAATCGAAAATCATGAAAAAATCATTTTTTGTATTTCTGAAATATGAAATCGCATATTAACATTACACAAACGGTTTGTTTAATGTTTATGATATAATTTTTGGTTGACTGTGAAATTTCAACCCTTAAAAACCACCCCCTTAATGCAGAATCATTGAAAAAATTGGTTTCAAGAAACTTTAATCATTTGAATAATACATTACTGAATTGAAATCTCATTTACTGAGTATTAAAGTAATTATTTATTTATTGCGAGATTTTCCACCCTTAAAAACTACCACTTGTCATAAAAATAATGGAATTTTTTTTTTATCAGCTTTAATAGCTTTAATTATTTAGAATCTTTTTTATTACTTATGATAAATTTTATTAATATATTTCAAACTTTATTAATATTATTCTTTCCACATTCCCCAAACTACCCTTCGTGCACAAATTGATGAAAAAGCATAATTTAACGTTGGAAATAATTTTTTCAGTGCTTATGTGACTTATAAAAATTTAATTTATTAATTAAGAGGAAAATGTATTAAAATAAATATTAAAATATATGAAAAGTTTATTCATTTTTTATTTAAAAAATGTTTCATAAATTAATCAAATATTAATAGTACATTAAATTTAATTTTTCACTCTTCATCAGAGTTATCGACACGTCTACTTCTTACTATCTATCTTTTTTTCTATATATGCATACAAAATCTCTGCTCAAAAAATTTTTCCAAAAAAATGTTATTGATTTTACAATAACTCCGTTAATTTTTATGATATCAGGTTCATCCAAAAACCATTTGAAAGGTAATTTCAAGCTATAAGATCGTATTAAATTTAATCTTTTAAAACCCTTATTTTTTAAAAGATAAAAGGTTAAAGGGCCCCGGTTACATGGTTCTCGCAGTAAAATTTAGGCTTTAAACGTTTCTATCTCGGTTATTTTTTATCCTAAAAGAAATTAAAAAAAAACTGAAATCTTTGTTAAAAAAAAAACTCAAATTTCGTTTTATTATTTTTTACATATATCGAGTATTTTTGGAGTTATTATCAAAAGAAAATGAAATTTACGAAAATTTGAAAAATTCTGATTTTTTTAAATCATATTTTTTTTCAAAAATATGCATTCTAAACCGGTCAAAATTTTTAAAGTCATTACTTATGCTAAAATAAAGAAAGTCTTATAGGGATCACTATAAATTTTAATTTTTGTGGAAATGGCGTAGGTTTTATTTTTCACTTTTTCCTAAAAAATTCGAAAGGGTCCTCTTATTTTCATCATAACTTGCTTAATTTTGATGCTATCAACTTCTTCTAGAGCTCATTTGATAGGTATTTCTAAGTACTTTGAAAAGTGTTCAGTAAGTATATTTTATAAAATGCATCGTTTTCCCGTTATTTAAGCTTGAATACTTAGATTTGAGTACTCGCCGAAAAAAAATATACATTCAATTACCTATAGCTCACTTTGAATTAATATTAAAAGGTTTTTTAAGGAAGGAATTTATTCGTTTTTTTATTAGCTTCAATTTTGGTAATGATAACTTTTTTGTAAAAACTTATAGTTTTTGAGTTATTTATGAAAAACCCCTTTAAAACATGCATTTTTTTCACGAAAAATCAAAATTTTTGATCTTTAATAACTCAAAAAGTATTGATTTATTTTAATAACCTTATATAACAAATTTTGCTTAGAATTGGCCCCTCTATCGATTCCTGGGGTTATTTTTCATAAAATAATTTCCACCTCTGAGAAGGCATCCACCCCCAGGGTAAAAGCGCAAGTTGGCACTATGTCCCTTTTGTTTCTTGAGGTATCCTCTAACTACTCACAAATTTTCATGAAAATCGATGGAGGTTCAACGAAATCGGAGGTGAAAACCTTCAGTGACTGTACTACTTTACGTGAGTCAATCGAAATTATTTTCCATGGAAAATTGCACAACTAGATAATATTGTCTAATTTTTATGATCGGTCACAATTTTTACTACAAAAATGTAAAGGGTACTAGAAATTGGCTTTTGGGTTATAAAAATTTGTGAGGGAAAACTGAAGTTTATCAGTCACGGAAGTCAGGGAATCTGAAAAGGAGTTTTACTGGGTTATATTCCCTGAGTATGTTTTGCAAGAAGCTGGAAAACCTCATAGCCTCAAAAAGGATTTAAAAGTGTTCGGTTCAAAAACGAGTGATGCATATAATCGCCTATATTGATTTATCAACTAGCCACAAGTGAACCAACATTTTTATGATACATGTTATTAGAGTCAGTACCAAATCCTTTCAGCCTCTAAACCAAAATTGGTAAATAGTTTTCTAAGGAATTATTTCCCACGGTTGCATGAGATTGTTGTGATTAAACATCATCTACGGCATGTGTCTCTACTCACCATGTTTGGTGTACAGATCTGAACTATTTTATATATAATTAGATAGGCATTTTGCAAGTATCTACAAATATACTGGGTACTCTTAAATTTTTGTTTCCATATGTATTGTAATACTGAAAATCTTGCCTTATTTCTTGCTTAATTAACTCTAAGTTTAACGGGTCGTGCAATTATGTGTGTAGGGTGGACTGTTGATTTTATAGGTACGTCAGCATTCCCTCAAACGTGTTTCAGGACATGAGTCACGGAAACTAACGAGACCATATTAAAAACTAGATTAGAAATTAAGACATGTGATTCGAGTTTTAGACAAATATCAAATAAAATGCATTGAATGATCAAAATTGGAAATACTGAAGAGAGTAGGTAGCAATTAAAAGTAAGTATAAAGCTTGTATCTATTTCGTTTATCACAGGACTCCTAGGTCGCTCTTAAAGGTTATTAAAACCTCCTGAAAGTCGAAAGACATCGTCAAACTGCAGAAGCCGCGACTTATGGCACTCTCAACTTCTATGTTTTGTTGTGTCTTTTAAAGGAACGATGGTAAGATCTTCTACAATAACGCGGTAAAAATTTTAAACCAATTCATTGTTCTGTCTTTGAGTTAGAACTAGTTGATTGAAAAATGTATTGCGTTATTTTTAATCGTTTATCCAACAGAGGTCCTATTGCAGATGAAGCAGATATTGATATTTAGAAATTTGCCTACCGCACAAAGATACATCACACTGCTGTCTCTGTTTTCGAAACAGAGATGGTTCGTGAAAATTTGCGAAGGTGTTAAAAAGTTCAATTGTATTGAAATTAGAACTGCGAGATAAGTGTTAGATAGAGAAAGAAATCTATTGGTTCTGAAAAAATTGATTGATAAATAAAAATTTTTAATTTAAAAAATGGAACTTCGCAAAATTCCACAAAAACAAAAATATTGGATATTATATTGACAAGCGTTTCACTGACCGAGCTGGAACAATCGCGAGATGATTTATTTATATCGCTATTTTTTAAATTATTTCTATGAATATTATAAAAATTATTACTTGTCAAAAAATGTATTATATAAGGCAAACCATACTGCAAACAAGTGAATTTTCTGAAACGTTGCGTTGGTTAGACTGCCTACACAAAATAGTGACACACATTCATTATCCACTAACATCGTCACTGTTGGAGTTGCAGATCGAACCCAATACAGGATAGACAGTGTCACCAAGCGTGCTTCCCACACAATACGCTTTAACGCTGCGTCGCTGTGTGAGACAATATTTATGTGTTTATTAAAAAATATTGTCTTCTCTTTACTCTTGTTTACAACCTCTTTAACATAGATTTTGGAAATACATTTTCTGGCTTTGCTATTATTAATCAAACCCAAGAATATCCAAAATTCTAAGAAAAAACAAAATGCCAAAAGTACCCACTTTCCCAAATTTATTTATACAGAGTGATTTACCATGACATGCGAAAAATAAAATGATGTACTAGCCTTCTATGTGGGAAAGTCCCTGCAAAATTTTAGAGTGATCGGAGGTGATTTAGTAATTTTTGTTGCATTACAACTTGCAAAGATACGCTACTGTTACTTGTCTGTGGTCAGAATAGAGCAATGAACTTACTTCGGAAAGAACATATTCGGAGATGTTTACATTTCCTTAAGAGGAGACAACACCAATCACAAAGTTTCATCGGTAAAGCTAAAGCTGAAGTGGGGCGAAGGGTAGACAGTGTGGCTATTATAGGGCATCTACACGTGACGTCACAGCCGACCTCAAAAATATTTGTTTCTTAAGACTGAAGAGTATTACGCAGCTATTATTAAAATTTCTGCCTGGTTCCCGTATTTTCAACTAAAATCTAGTTCAGTGTAATGTTCATGAATTTCTAAATACTTTGTTCTAATAAAATGGAAATGGAAATCTAACCTGTAATTAGCAGTCTATTTTTATTAATCAACAATATTGAAAAATTATTTACGTGAAGTTTTAAATATTTGCTCCAAGTTAAAAATGCGTATACAAACATTAAAAATGAGAATAAACTTGAAAAACTTAAAACTTAATAAGGTTATGTTGGTTGCATGATGCAGATGCTCTATTGTAGTGCTGTAGGTGGCACCATCTATTAAAAAACACTGTACAAAAACTCTTGACTGGGAAAAAGCATTTTTTAGGGAACTGACTCATATTATTAAACTGAAAAAAAGATATTATTGTAAGGAAATGAATACTACACTTCTATTGAAGAAAATTTTTAGCTAAAATTTGTTTTTTACGAAGATCTCTCTCTTCGCATTAGTTCATTGCCGCCTACTCCCCTCTGATTTGATCGCCTTGCTCCCTCTTAATTGGCATAAAAAGTTAAGCTGGCGCATGCGATCAAAGTTCCGCGTTTTATGCTTTCGGTCGAACAATCAGGACACCGGCAGGTATAAAGTGCCGCCAAAGTTTGGTGTTTTTGTGTTATCGACAGGTTTAAATAAATATCTCTTATATCTACTTGTTGTTATAGAGTTCACTAGCATGGGGTCAATGTCTTTTCGACGTATTTTGCTATTTTTGTAGTGTGATTTGATTAAAACCAAAAAGTCACTTCTACCCTCTCCAGCTTTGCTGTCAATGGTGTCAATCCCAAGTCTAATAAAGGGGGAGGGGAAGTGATATGGTTGTACCGCGTTACGTCAGATTGGTTAACGTTATTGGCGGCGCATTTCTACAAAAAAATAAGGTAATTTTTTTTGGCCATATTTTTTAAATTCCCATTTTTTAATTCTTTCTGATAAATTTTCCGCATGTCATGGTAGATCACTCTGTATAGATTACCCGTTTTTTTTACTTGACATGTATCATTACAGATAGCGAATAACATTATTATTATTATTATTATTGAAACTGTCACATATTTAATGCAAACGTGAGAAATAACAATTAACTAACTTTTTATCGACACGCGTAGAAATAACTTTTATTAAATTGGTTTTACTTACTGGGGGCTTATAATATGCTGTGGAAATATTTAAATAAAAGTTGTATTAATAGTAATACCGCGTATAAAAACCAGATCAAACACCTGTGTATAACAGATGGTGATAATAAGTATGTATAATTGTATAGTAGTACTATTTTTACAAGCTTTTATTTAACTTGCTTTGCTATGTTAGTTAGGATGTTTAGAAGAATTCTTACAGGTCAATTTTGAACCAATTAACGACGTCCAATTGATCTACAATTTTGGATACACGTGTAGTTCTAGTGATAAGTGATAATACAACAATATGGCACCAAAAAGTGTGTCTTTTAGTTTTAACACTATAATTTGATCAAATGGTGTATTCACTCAGACATCTAAGAAATGGCGAAGGATCCGGTATTATTTTAAGTAAGGAAGACGCAATGAATATAAAACTGATTAAAACGTATTTTTTAAAAAGGAAATATAAAAAAAATACTTACTTACGTACCTACAATCTCTGTCAAACAAAATCAATGCCTGTATGAAATTCTCGCTCTTGTAAGACAATTAATTTTATTTTTATTTTTACTTTTTTCGTTTTAGTATACTTAAATAATAATAATAATAGCTTGTTTAAAAAAAAATTACATTTAATTTTATTAGAAATTTTATTTCTATGCTTTATTACTCATTATTTTTTATTACTATTATCGTTACTATCATGATTTTACTATCTTCCGATAAGTAAATAGCTTTGTTTAAATCATTTTCTATTTGTTTTTAACTTCGTATACCGAAATCTATATTTTTTAGGAGCAGTTAAATACGATCAGCGTCAGTTTTCAAAAGCTTGTTTCTTGAATTCGTCGCTTACTTGCTAATTATAAAACAATATTTATTTACATTTTAAACAAACTAAACTGTGTTTTTGGTTTTTAAGTTTTTCAATCAGGTAGGTTAAAAATAAAATCCAATGAATTTACAAAATGTAGAATTAACTATTTATTATAGTATACTACTGTGACATTTACGCTAAAGAAACAGTTAGGTGTTTTTTGAGAAATCTGTATAAATATATCTATATTTTCTCGGAAAAACTGGTACCTTATTCTTTTTCATACTGTCACTAAGGCGAATTTAAAAATAGTTATTTATGATACAAGTGTTAAAAGTGACATTTTATTTTGCGAGTGGGGAATATTGCGGAACGAGCGTAGCGAGTGGAGCAACCCCACGAACAAAATAAAATCACTTTTAACATATGTATCATACAATATTTTTTGTAAAACTATTATTAAAACAAAACGCCGTCTGTGGGGTTGAACTCCCGATCTATCGCTTATCGGACGCATTGGCATTGAGCCACCCGTTCGTTTCAATTATATGTGACAATAAAGTGTAATTATCAAGAGTAACTAAGTAAAACAATAATTGTGTTGTTTAGTGTTTATTAGTAACTACAATTGAAACTGTCTTTAAATATCGTAAATTTTGAGGCTAAAAAAATGGATTTTGAAGAAAATACGGGAAATTAAAGTAATTTCATTATTCCACCAGATGTTAAAGAAGCCGCAACTTTAGCTCTGTTGCCCCAGAAATCGCGGCAACAATATGGTATAGCATATAAAAGACTTATTGAATGAAGAAAGTAGTAGACAAGTTCACTGAAAATATACTTTTGGCTTACTTCGAAGAAAAGGCTAAGTTATGAAAGGCGTCAACACTGTGGTCTAATTTCACTATGATAAAAGCTAGTTTGCAAATCAAGAACAACGTGGATGTACAGGTCTCGCAACGTAGCTTGATACCCGAAATGCGCAGTAGAGGACATGAGATGGAGAGCGCTGTGTTCCGAAGAAGTACACTCGGTGCTGTCGCTATCTCACCTAAGTCTACTGTGCATTCATCTTTCAAGTATCAAGCTACGTTGCGAGACCTGTAAGCAAGTAATAGAAGCTAATAGCGTTTTTAAAACGAAAAAGTGTAGGATATCGGCCAAAAAAATCGAAAATATTTACTAGCGAACAAATTAATAGGTACATTTTTGAATGAAGGCTCCAGACACCAATTATCGTATGTAATATCACTAGTGCTTAAAATTTTATCGAAAATTTTTTCGAAAGCGTGTTGCCTGGTAATATAAAGAGTGCAAATTGGCAGTTTATTATCTGATTAAATCCCGACCGCTTTAGCGGGAGGGATTTAATCTTTGATAATAAACTGCCAATTTGCACGAGTTATATTAACTAGGGGCGACTTAGCTTGAGAAAAAATTTTTAGATAAAATTTAAAGCACGAGTGGTATTTGAGGAGAATATTTCACGAATAAATAATTCATTAAGTACATCTTCAATATTATGTTTTCTCATTAACTGCCTTCAGACGTTTTCTTGTCACTTTTTGGAGTTTACTGACCTTTATTTTCAATTTCATCACTAATTTGATATACAGAAATATTTCCAAACCGACTCATATTGTCAAAACAGCAAATCTGAAACAAACGCAGTAGAAACAACGGAGATTCGCTATATTTTAAAATAATCTAGTGACGTTTCCATGGCAACTAGTAAATAAAACGAGTTAAACCTTAGATATTATAATATATAGACTGGCTTAACACCTTTCAGGCGTTTCTGAGGTGCAATACGACGAGGAACGATAGAGAGAGCACTACTTTAGTACCGATGTCTCGCCCAAATAAAATGTACACCCATGGTTCCGAGATTGACATAGAGAGCGCCATCTAGCGCTACAAGTTATATTCCGTAATAAATAAATGTTCATCGACTCATATTTACGTATTTAATCCTTACTTTTAACTTACGAAATTTATGAATTATGTCGAGGTTTGCTTTGTTAAGCAAAGGGAATTTTAAATACAACAAATTATAATGTTTGATGCACAGCTTTGATTCGACGAGTTACTTTTTGGTAGATTACCATAATATGTAAGTACTATACATTTTTAGTTTGTTCCAGAGCGAATGTGTACTTGACATTTATAATAAATGATTTGCTTACCTTTGTAACTACGTTATTGAGCTATTGAAAGCTGTGCTTGACTTGTTCCTGTATTATGAGCTATATTAAGTACAATCTTTGTGTGTAATTGTTACCTGATTGAACACTAGGAAAACTGATATAGTTACAGATAGGCAGAAGTTACAGCCTATATATTTCAGACAAGATTCGCTTTGGAATTGAGGTGTGTTTTTGTTTGCTACTACATAATACAATATTACAATTTACAAGGTAAGTACGTTAACAATTACTTAGTAATAAGCTAGAGAAGATATTTATAGATAAAACTTAAAAGCTCGACAAAAAACGTCAAAAAATTTTCGCATATTTGCCGCTGCAGCGACCTAAAAAATTAGAGCGATAAATTTTGCATGTTGGTCCTGTCAAAAGCCGATCTAGCTTGAATTACCACTAATAATGACGTTTGATTGGTGCAATGTTTTGAAAAAACGGGCTCTCATTGGCTATAGCGTTAATGAGTGAAATAATCTAAATAAATAATTTATAACTGGTCGAAAAAATATGTATTGTTTCTAAGTAATATATTTCTTCTAATTTTATCAATACAGCTTTCTATTATCTTGAGAAGAATGCATATTTACTATATGGTATATAGATAGCATTTTATTTTTAACACTAGTGTTAAAAGTGTTTTCGACACTAGTGTTAAAAGTATTTCTAACACGTAATATTATAAAAGTCGATTTTTAGTTCACCTATTAATGAATTAAAAATGTCATTTTTAATGACAGTTTTACAAAAAATAATTTCTACTTTTTTACCTGTTTCTAGGGATTTACTTCTCCCACATTTGAGCTAGGACCGATTTTGCGATTTCGCCTCGAAGTATGACCCTCCACAATATTGCATACATTTAATTTGAGCAAAATGAATCCGGTGGTTTGGGTTCTAGATGCGACCACAGGCGACGCGACGTATTAGTCGGGGAGCCCTCCCTAGCTGTACGTGTACCCCCCCACCGATCCTTGGGGACAATGTTTTTCATAAAGATTAAAGTCTAAGGAACAATTTAAGACATGTCTCCCCAAAAAAAAACTGGCTGTACTTTCAAAATGGCGGCCATATGTTAAAAAAAAATGTTGCCAATGTTGTTTTTGTCATTTAACACAAAAACTAAAAAAGATGAACAAAAACTTTTTTCACAAAAAACAACGTGCACAAAATTTTCTACAATTTTGTACCTATACAATATTTTGATAGGAGTTACCATTTTCCAGATAAATGAGTCTAAAATTAAGAGAACATGGAAATTCATATATAGGTAAATCACCTAGATGAAATAACTGTGACAATTATTGTAAGGCGCATAATATAACTTTATATTATTAACATAAAAATAAAATAAAATAAACTGAAAAAAATTAATAATAATAATAATATTATAATTTGCAGACATTTATCTCGAAAACGGCAACAGCGATATCTGGAAAACGGTAACTCCTATCCAAATATTGTATGGGAACAAAATTGTAGAAACTTTTATGCACTTTGTTTTTTGTGCAGAAAGTTTTTCTCCATCTTTTTTAGTTTTTGTGTTAAATGATAAAAACAATATTTGCATTGTTTTTTAAACGGACGCCATTTTGAAAGTACAGCCAGTTTTTTTTTTAGGACATGTCCTAAATTGTTCCTTAGGCTTTAATCTTTATGAAAAACATTGTCCCCAAGGATCGGGGGGCTGCACGCACAGTTACGGTGGGCTTTCGTAGTGTTACGTTTCATGTTGAATTTTATATTTTACTTTAAGAGATGAATCATTTATCTGGAAAATGGTAACTCCTATGCAAATATTGTATAGGAACAAAATTGTAGAAAATTTTATGCACTTTGTTTTTTGTACAGAAAGTTTTTCTCCATCTTTTTTAGTTTTTGTGTTAAATGACAAAAACCATATTTGCAAATTTTCTTTTTTTAAACGGACGCCATTTTGAAAGTGCAGCCAATTTTTTTTTTAGGACATGTCTTACATTGTTCCTTAGGCTTTAGTCTTTAAGAAAAACATTGTCCTAAAGGATCGGGGAGGGGGGGGGGGGGGGTGCACGGACACTTAGGGTGGGCTCCCGTAGTATACAGAAACATATTTAGAAACAAGTTTTTTGGGTTCAAGGGCTTGAAAACATGTAAATCTACCAAAAACAATGCCAGAATCATCATTTAGGCAATATTAAGTTGTAAATTAAACACAAAATTTCAAGTTTTAAATCTTCATATTTTCTTTGTTCCTTTGCACTTTTCATTACAAAATAAAATCTTGAGGCAAAAGTATGCACTATACAAAAAACCTCTCGGTACACATATTATATACGTCTTTATATTTAGGAATAAATCGATTTACTGCGATTCTGCTTTAATTTTATGAAGAAGTGGATATTTACTTAAAAAAATAATTTATCATTGTAGGTTGGAGCACTCGTACTCTCATTGAAATATTTACTGAGGCTACTTCAAATTGACAAAATAACACTTGAAATTTTGTGCGTGAGTTATTATCTAATATGATGATTATTTTTTATCGCATACTTTATATATAAACAAGAGTTGAATTAAAATAAAAAATTACCAAACATGGGATTCAAAGAGTTTTTGGTTTTCGGTTGCCTGTTGCTGTCAAGGTAAGTTTCATAATATAATATTTTACCAATAAGAAGAAAAGTTATTTTGGCCATGATACACTCATTTATATTTTGTTTAGATGTAAATGGCACTAAATAAAATAGGAAGAACTATGAGTTTAAACGCAATAACTTTATTACAAACTGGTAGCTTATTAAGTGAGATTATTGACCTATGTATATTTCCGGTAGGCTCAATTATATTCAAGCAATAATCGATGAAATAGGGGATTGGGGTTGTTTTTGGAAATTATTTCATTGCCAGAAATATTTGAATCTATCGTTGAACGTTTGCATGACTTCTAGAGGAAGTAGTTTTTGGCATAATATTATCAAAAGTTTAGTCTTTAGAATTACTTTTACGACAGTCTGAATATAAATAGCAAATTTTTGATTTCCGTAGCCTGGCCCAGGAGCAAATTATTAATAACAAAGTCTTTCCAGACGATTTTTTATTTGGAACTGCAACTGCGGCATACCAGGTAGAAGGTAAGTTTTCATACTGTCTGTACCTGTGTCCATCGCCAGTTGTGATGGTATTTAATTTATACTTTCAAATATTCACATGCATGTTCCAAGGATGAAGGTAGGCTTATTGAAAAAGAATTGAGGTATTAAATTGAATAAAAAGCGAATAGGTATAAGCACCCCAGTGAATTTTACATACAAGTAAATATCTTGACCATTAGTACCTCACAAAGTTAATTACATAACTCATGGGTTTTTTATTTAAAAAATGTATAAACAGTCCTAGATATGTTCCACAGGAACGAAGAAAGCTTCATATGACGCTTCATATAAACAAATATCTTCAAGAAGGATACCTATCTATGTTGTCACGGTCCATCTTATACACGATAAAAAATGTATTTCAAGTACTTCAACCTCAATTTTGATAAATTAATAAAATTGAAAACCTTTCTTACAATGCTTAACATGATGTATGCCTTCGAGTATAACACGATCCTCATTGATTTATCCAGCAGCTAGGTGGACACGTTGCGTTAATTCCTCTGCAAAGTTCCCTGGCTTATTATACACTGTTTTGAGAAAGTCACGGGGAGTTAAGTATGGAGATCTGTGATTTAATTAAGACTAAAGCATTAGTTAAGTTAATTCCGACCAAAAAAATTGAAATTATTCCTGGCAGAATATGGTTGAGTTCCATTGTGAATATATTACCACTACTTCAGCTGATTTTTTAAAGTATTGTAGCTCAACAGGTCCCAATATTACTTCAATTTTAAATTCAGCCTGGTTACTCCCGTCATTTATTATTTATCATCTTTTTGTTCTTACATTATTTTCTCAAATCCAAAACATTTATTAAAACCATTTAAAGTAATCACAACATTTGGAACCCGAATTAGAAATTTTATGATAAATTTAACAGTTCGGCATAGCTGCTCTCTTTTTGCATGTCATCGTCGTAGCGGTTTTTTTCCTGTAAGTTTTTCCCGCCTTAGCAGCCAATAAACTACATACCTAAGTGTTTTATTATTAATTTTCCACCTATTTTAATTTTTAAGTTTTGTTAAGTTAAACTCTACCTCGGCCTCGCTACTCTCCAGCCCATCAATTGCATAGATGCCCCGGTACCGGGCATGCTCGGCTGGATCAGGGTGCGAGTGTTCGAGTAAATTTTATCTATATAAACAGCAAATAAAGAACAATGTTAAAAAGGGCCTTTTTGGCCCATCCGTGGTAAAATGTGGAAGCCATCTTTTTTATTAATTTTGGGGTTCTGAAAACGAATCCGTCCCCCTTTTGGGGAAAAATCTCGGAAATACATTAAAAAAACAACCCTTATTTGGGTGCCATAAAGGGAAAATTCTCATTTTCCCAACCAAAAGTCATTTAAATAATTAAAGAATTTTTTAATTTAAAAAACAGGTAATATTTTCTGCATAGTGATATGCAAAAGTTTGAGAAATATTCAGGGGATTCAAACTGGGTGATTAGGGCTTTATTTTGCAATTAAAACCAATAAAAACTCTAAAAAGATAAAAGCCACCACCTTAATTGGTGGGAATTGGTGTAAGAGCATTCAGAAGTAATCACATTATAACCTGATAACAGCCATTTAACGAGGAGTTTTGGTTTTTTTTAAAATAAATAAATAACCGTATAATAGATATTGTAACTTATACCGTTCTTATGGGTGGTGAATGGTGAGGGAAACGAGAAATTTAGAATTTTTGCTTCTTTTTCTACTTACCTAACGAAACTGAGTATTTTGAAAGAATTTCCTGCGCTAAAGAATAACTTTTTGTTGCAAGTTCTAATATCAACTTCAATGCGACCCCCAAATAAGAGCTGGTAAAGTGTGGAAACCATCTTTTTTACTAATTTTGGGGTGCTGAATACAAATCTATCATCCGAATTGGCTAAGAAGGACGGGAAAGCAGTAAAAAAACAACCTTTATTTGGGGGTGGCATTGAAATTGATATTAGAACTTGCAACAAAAAGGTATTCTTTAGTGCGGGAAATTCTTTAAAAATACTCAGTTTCGTTAAGTAAGTAGAAAAAGAAGCAAACATTCTAAATTCACCCCCCCCCCCCTCGTTTCCCTCACCCTTAAGAAATCATAAGAACGGTGTAAGTTACAATATCTACAATACAATTACAATATCTAATATATTATTTATTTATTTAAAAAAAAAGCTATTTATTTAAAAAAAAAACAAAACTCCTCGTTAAATGGTTATTATCAGGTAATAATGTGATTACTTCTGAATACTCTTACACCCATCCCTACCAATTAAAGTGGTGGGTTTTATCTTTTTAGAGTTTTTGTTGGTTTTAATTGCAAAAGAAATACCTTATCACCCAGTTTGATGTTTTTTATCATAATAAGATGATTTAGTTAATTCAGATGAATATTTCTCATCCCTGAATATTTTTGGGGTTGGGGTGTACGATGTGCATATCGCTATCCAGAAAATATTACTTGTTTTCTGTAATAAAAAATTCTTTGATTATTTAAATGACTTTTTGTTGGGAAAACGAAAATCTTCACTTTATGGGACCCATATAAGGGTCATTTCGTTAATGTGTTCCCGAGATTTTTCGCCAAAACGGGTGACGGATTCGTTTTCAGCGCCCCAAAATTAGTAACAAAATATTGCTTCCACACTTTACCACAGATGGGCCAAAAAAGAACTTTTTTGACATTGTTCTTTGATTTGACTTTGATTGATCATCCCTTCAAAAATACTTGTAAAACGCAGAGGACTATATTATACTAAAGTGATTTTATGTCCTTTTTGCAGGTGGATGGAATGAAGATGGGAAAGGTGAAAGTATTTGGGATCACTTCCTTCACGAACACCCCGATTATGTATCTGACCACACTAACGGTGACATAGCATGTGATTCTTATCATAAATATAAGGAAGACGTCGCTCTTTTGAAGGATCTCGGTGTTAATCATTATAGATTTTCGCTCTCATGGACAAGGATTCTACCTAATGGTAAATACTTTCGAAAATTAATTACATAATTTAAATTTTTTTAGGATGCAAAGAGTCTCCAATTTATGTTCGCCATAATATGAATCTGTAGTCGATTGGTTGCTTATATAATTATACTTTACACATCATCTAAAAACACCTTGTTATCCTGTTACTCCAGAATAACAATGGAAATGCATGTGTATAAAATATGGAATAAATTCAATATTTCTTGAACCAACATTTTTTCAAAAAACTTTCGCACAGGTCAATTTTATGTTCTAATTGCGCATCTTCTGATATGAGAATTAATTTTTTGTTTTCCATCCCTATACCCCCCGCCACTCGAGCCTTCGAATTTTTTTTTATGTTGTCCAGTCAGTACCTCTAATTTGAGTGCTAATGAATGGATTTTGATTAAACTTTGTGCAATGTGTTTGTAATAACGTTAATAAAGAAAGTTGAAAAAAAGATTAGAGTAGGAAATGATTTATCTCGGATTCCGTAACTTGTAGAATTAGGTCAAAAATGAAAAAAAAAAAGAATATATTTAACTTTGGCCCTAAATAAGATGTTTTTACTCTGGCGAATTTTTTCGAAAAATGCATATTTTTTTAGGTATGGCTACTCCAAAATTCCTAAAAGTGGGGGAGGGGAAATGTAAAAGTTGAAAAAAAAATCTGAAAAATTCAGGTGAATGTATCATCGAAATATACTTTTTCTGAAATCGATCGAGAATGTCTACATTTTCGGCGCGATTTTAGAGCGAAAAATGCACAATTCCAGTATTTTAGTCCGTTGCTAGGAAACTATCAGAAAACAGACCGGAAAAGATCCGTTGCTAAGCAACGATCAACAAAGCCGTAGGCCGGGAAGTAACATTCCCGTACGGTTTTTTATATATATTTTAATATGTTAATATTTTTGATTTTTATACGTTTAAAAAAATAGTATTGATTGTGATTTCAGAAAATTTTTTTTTTTTAATGTTTATATTTTTGATTTTTATACGTTTAAAATAGTATTTATTGTGATTTCAGAAAAAATAGTATGTGTACTTCGGTGTGAAAGCACATTCCCAGACTTCGATGCTTGTTGGCCTCGGCTAGCGCCTCGGCCAACAATTGCATCGTCGTCCGGGAATGTATCGCTTTCACACCTAGATACACAATATACTATTTTTTCTGAATTCGATCGGCAATGTCTACATTTTCGGCGCGATTTCAGATCGAAAAATGCACAATTCCAGTATTTTATTCCATTGCTAAGAAACTGTCAGAAAACAGACCGGAAAAGATCCGTTGCCAAACAACGATCAACAAAACCGTACGGGAATGTTACATTCCGGTATGGTTTTTTTATGTATATTTTAGACAGTAAATAAATACACGCAGACAAATCAAATCACATTAAAATTGCATTTATTAGTAAGCAGTTATAGATTGTAATGAAGAAATGTTATGCATTAATTCAAATTCCTTAATTTATAATAATATTGATTGTGATTTCAGAAAAAATAGTATGTGTACTTCGGTGTGAAAGCACATTCCCGGACTTCGATGCTTGTTGGCCTAGGCTAGCGCCTCGGCCAACAATTTGCATCGTCGTCCGGGAATGTATTGCTTTCACACCTAAATACGCAATATACTATTTTTTATTTGCAACTTTTCTGTAAAGTGCGTTTTCACCGAGTTTTTTCGGAAATACCTGAAAAACCTTTTTTGAAATTGTAGCGCCTTAAAAATATGTAATTTAAAAATTTAAAAATACTCAGACGTATGCATTGAGGCCTTTTAAACGTTTTTTGTCTCCTGAAATTTTTTTGTAACTTGCTAATTTTCGGAGTTACAGGCAGTTTTTCACGATAAATAATGTACTACATTTCTTGCACATTAAAAAAAATAAAATTATATTGAACTTTTAAAAATGATATAACTATATAGGTTTCATATTTTTTTCTATATATATATATATATATATATATATATATATAAATCACGCTCATTTTTCGAATTTGTAGTACATTATTTATCGTGAAAAACTGCCTGTAACTCGGACAATTAGCAAGTTAAAAAAAAATTCCAAGAAACAAAAAATGTTTATCCCTTACAGACCCTGTACCCACAATTGTGAGGGTCTTATTTTCACCCGATAAGGTTCAAAATTCGGTTTGTTGCTGCTCAAACCTCAATCACACGATCGTGAGTGTTCAGTTTAATGCTGCCAGCGCCGCGTTTTGTTTACTTTTGAATTTACCGTTGTTTTGTACTGTGTTGAATTTGTGTGTTGTGCGTTACCATGACATCACAAAGTAAGTAATTGTGTTTAATTATATTTAAATGTTTTTTCTATCTTTTTATTGGAGGAATGTTACTATTAAATATAAAGATAACTTTTCCATGCAAAAAATTAAAAATATATATTGAGGTTAGATCCTAAAATGTGAATCATAATGGAATGTCACAATTGTGTGTTCCAGGACTAAATGCCTTCAAATATAAGTAAAATTCCATATATTTCAAAATTTAAAAATGTGCTTGTAATAAAATATTCCTTTTCTAGAATCTACAATAAAAATTAATTTGGAAGAGTCACAAGCAAATCCTGATGCAATTTATGAACTTTTGAGCGATATGGAACCTGATTTTGAACTTGAAGACGATGATGATGACTGGCATCCTGAAATTTCAAGATCTCTCCCTCTAGTCGTGTCGGATAATAGCGAAAGCGACAATGATTCTACCGATGAAGATAATAATTTACCGACTAGCAAAACTAGAACTCCAGTGACAAGTTGGAAAAAGGGTGTTTTTAATAGTAAAGACGGACCAAGTGAAAACACCCATACTCCCAGAGAAGTACTAACACCAATAAAATACTTTGAAAAATATTTGGGTGAAGAATTTTATGAACTGGGTGCATTGAGAACCGCTCGATACTATTTTAGCAAGAATGGCAAAGAAATAAAACCGTCTTTAACTTCACAAGAAATTAAGAAATTTTTTGGCATTCATGCCACTATTGGCTGTATAAAATATCCTAGAATCCGTATGTACTGGCAAACAAATTTTAAACTTTCGGTAGTGGCTGATGCAATGCCACGTGACCGTTTTTTTCAATTGCGTGTAAATTTTCACATAGAAGATGAAAATCGAGTAAATCAAGAAATGCGAAAGAAGAATAGACTATAGAAGGTACTACCGATGATAGACTATATTAGAAATAGATGCCGTGAAATAGAAAGACACCCTGCTTCCTCATACTCTATTGATGAACAGATGATTCCGTTTTTAGGAAGAACTGAGCTAAAACAATATGTTCCGAATAAGCCACGACCAGTTGGTTTGAAAATTTTTGTGTTGACCACTTCCAGTGACATTGTTCTGGATTTTGAAATATATCAGGGCTCTACTACTCCATTCCAACATAAAAATGTAGGACTAGGTCCATCAGTAATTTTACATTTAGCTGAAACATTGTCAATAGGTAGCTATTTATTTTTCGATAGATACTTTTTCACTGTTCAGTTGATGCAAGAATTAAATAAAAAACAGATATATGGAACAAGAACAATCATGAGTAGCAGAGTGAAGGGATGCCAATATAAAAATGACAAAAACATGGTAAGAGGTGAATCCGAACGATTTATAACAGACAGTAGCATTTGTATAACTAAATGGAAAGACAATAAGTCAGTTTTGATGATATCTAAGCGTTTGGAATCGAGCCTGAATCAAATATTAAAAGATGGAGCAAATCTGAAAAAAAAAATTATAGAAGTAACCTGTCCAAATGTAATTTGTAAATACAATAAAAAAAATGGGCCGATCAAATGATGGAATGTTACAGGACTTTCTTCAAAACACGCAAGTGGACAATTAAAGTCATTTTATATTTGTTTGATTTAGCTCTCGTAAATAGCTGAATGGAATATGTCAATGATTGCAGAAGTAACAATTGCAGAAAAAAGGACATAATGGACTTTTTGAAGTTCAGGCTTGCTATTGGAGAATTTTTATTAGGTGGACTGAAGAGAAAACAATCAGATATTTCGTGTAATTTTGACGAGGAAGAAATAACCGAAAATGAGAAAAAATCTACCAGCAAGAAAGCAAAGCGATATCCTGCTACTTTGCCTTGTCATAATAAACGTTATGACGGTTATAATCACTGCCCTGTCCATGACGACCTAAAAAACCCACTTTGTTGTCGATTGGAATCTTGTCAGAGTCGCTCTAGAACACGGTGCAGTAAGTGCAATGTCTATTCATGTTTGGATAAACATAGGAATTGTTTCACAAAGTTCCACTGCAAGTAATAATAATATATAACAATATATTTTAACTTTACCTTTTGCCAAATAGATTGTTTTATGTTAAGAGTTTGAATAAATGTTTTTGTTGTAAGTTTGTAATATATTTTTTGTGTAAGTCTTCAGTCCCGATACACACAATTGTAGCATACTCACGATTGTGTGGGAACTATGTTTGGTCCCAAAATATACAATTGTGAGCATCCTAAAAAGTCCTTAGTGACATGCTGAAAAAATCTGAAAAAAATTAGAGTATCTATTTAGACCATAACAAGGAGACAAATGTAAAATTTTTTTTACAAAATAATCACTCTCAGGTCTGTAAGGGTTATAAGGCCTCAATGCAAACATCTGTTTTTTTTTATAAATTTTTTGTCTTGTATTTCGATGATACATTCATCTGAACTTTTTCAGATTTTTTTTTCAATTTTTACATTTCCCCTCCCCACTTCTAGGAATTTTCGAGTGGCCATATCTCGAAAAGTATGCACTTTTCGAAAAAATTCACAACAGTAAAAACATCTTATTTTGGGCCAAAAAGGTAAATGTATTTATATTTTTTCATTTTTTATCTAATTCTACAAGAAAGTGACGGAACCCGTAATAAAAGTGGTGTTTTCTATTCCTTCCGATCATTTCCTACTCTAATCTTTTTTTTTTTTCAACTTTTTTACTAACGTCATTACAAACACATTGCACAAGGTTTCATCCAAAATCCATTCATTAGCACTCGAATTAGAGATTTTGGTCATTTTAGCGCTCAGTTGACTGGACTAGTGGGGCATCTCAAAAATCGTGTTTACCAAAACCGACCACTCGATTTGGCTGAACCTGACTTTCAAAAAGATTTGAGCTAGAAATGCGTTTAATTACACTTGAAATGATTCAAAATGTGTCACTGATGGGGCAATGTCAAACCGTTAGTGGGCAGCCGTTTAAGAACATGATGTATTTTGTTGTGTTTGAATATTTAAATTTTTTTATATATTGAATTTCATGTTGCTTTTGTTAATGATATAGTAATTTATTTGGATAATGTACTGAAAAATAAAAATAACACATTTTTTACACTAAATTATAAGTATTTTCAAAACGTTCACAAATACAACTTTGCAATTACTTCAGAAACTTTTCGATGGATTCAATTTTTTTCATGCCATTAGAAAATTTATAAAAATGCCTTTCTTTCAGAATGGGTGGGTTGCTAATTAGAAAAAGTTAGTGTGCTGGGGAGGTAGAAATATAAAAAATAGTAAGTTTTACATGATAAGATGTACATTTAAATATTAATATCGACCTATTCGAGAGTTAAAAGTAGCGGGTTCAAGAAATATTGAATTCATCTATACTATTTGCACACACTGTATAAATATATTTAAGGCACTCCAAATAACATCAATCAAGCTGGAGTAACATATTACAAAAACTTATTGAAGGAATTAAAAGACAACGGTATAATACCGATGGTAACCTTATACCACTGGGATTTACCACAAACATTCCAAGATGATGGTGGGTGGCCCAGCGAATCTATTGTCAATCGATTTGCTGACTACGCTAGAGTCTGCTTCGAATTATTCGGAGACGATGTGAAGTACTGGATGACATTCAACGAGGCCAAACAAGTTTGTCTTCAGGGATACTCGTATGGAGGTATGGCTCCAGGTATTCATCATCCAGGAATTGATGATTATTTGTGTGCTCATAATGTGATAAAAGCTCATGCGGCAGCTTGGCATATTTACGATCAAGAGTTTAGACCTACACAAAACGGTAACATCCGTACGAGTTCTATCGTCAACTTTTGTTTAATGTGTATTTGTTGATAGGCAAAATTTCTACTGTTATTGACTCTGGCCATTACGAACCTGAAACAGACAGCCCCGAGGATGCCATTGCAACTGATACGGCATATCAATTTCAGGTGACTAATATTATGTATTAATTAATCATCAAAGTCCGGTGGGAGCGCCACAAGGCAGTATATTAGGGCCTCTATTTTTTATTCTCTATATAAAAAACTGCCAAAGATAGTAGGTTGCAATAAAAGAAGTGGCTTATAACAATCAATTACGCAAATGATACTAATATTTTAAAAACTGTAGAAATTGTGTTGAAGAGGTGGTAAAACTCAATGAAGTAGTTTATGGATAATTCCCGTATTATAAATATATATCTAAAGCTAACTGTCTTACAATCAGTCACTCTAAAAATGGTAATAATTATTCAACTACATTGAAACTGTACTGTGAAAATATTGAGCTAGCCACACCTATAAAACTCCTATTCATTATCATGATCAGAAAGTGCCTAATATCAGTCGAATTATATGATACTAAAGAATTGACACCCAGTGTGTTCTCAAGTCATTGAATCATTTCACTTTTTATTTATTAGTTTTCTATGTCAGTTATTAGTCAAAATGTGTGTAACTGTATATTTTTATATATTCGTGATATACGTAGAAGACCTGATATTAATTAATTTATAACATAACACTTACTATACAATTTTAAATTGTCAGTGGTCCGCAATAAATCTATGAATCTATCTGATATAACTGATCTGCAAATCGCTCCATGCCTTCGAGTTGTAACCAACCCATAAAATTTTAAGGATAAGAAATACCTCATTTGAAAGGTCTTCTTCCCTTGAATACCCAAAGAATTAGTTTCTATTTGTTTTCAAGATATTCAAAATTCAAGTAGCAATAGAGGCTCTTTATTTATCTAGATAAAAAAGTTGAATTGATTTTTTTCCTAAAATTTCTGATGGATTGTTAGAAAAATGTATTCAGAACAAAAAAATGTTCCATGAAAGATATTTTTTCGTAGTAAAATTATTACTGATAAGCTAGCAGTAATCTTGTCTTCAGTTAAGCCAGAATCACAATATCAGCTAGTTCATAAGTCTGTTTAGAGGTTTAATTCTCAGGGGCAGAGACAATCACCCTATTTTCTTACGGAATAATGAGTTAGGCAATCGTACAGAAAAATTGTGCACTGGACAACATTCGGATAAGTATGTGAATAGAAATTACATTTTGGAATTAGTGGGAAAATTCCGTGAAACTGAATCAGTGATTAACAAAAAACTAACTGAACGTGAACTTCCAGTAAGGAATGAAGTAGCAATTTTAGGACAAATTGTTGCAGACCCAACTTTGCGCCAGAAGAAATTGACTACTGTTAGCAACATCAGTAGAATGTCTATTCGCCAAATCCTGAAACATTAAATCTTTCATCCTCACAAAATTCATTTAGAACACGAATTGAATGAGAATGATTTTGATCGGCGACAGGAATTTTTCGAAGTTATTACTGCACAGATCACAGAACTTGTGATAGATGTTTTATTTTTAACTTAAGTTTTTTGACGAGTGTAGGTTTTTCTTAAATTCAACTGCAAATCGTTATAACTATCGCTATAGATTGGATATTAGTCCAATAGTTCCATTAAGTTAATATTCTTTAGCCCGTCCGGAGGAACATTTTTCTTGATGGTAATCTGACAGATGTAACATATTATTGGAAGATCTTGTCTATCAATTATTTGTTGACATTATTGAAAATGATGATCTTAACTTTGAAGATCATTTGATGTTCCAACAAGGCGAAACTCCTCCTCGTTATGCACCAACTGTTGGGAAATTTCTGGGCAGAATATTTTCCTGATTCTTGATTGGATGAAGAAGTTTTATGAAATGACTTCAGATTTAACTCCTGTCGAGTTTTTCCTGTGGGACCATTTGAAGACCAAAGTATATTCAACAAAACTGGAATCTCTAAAGGGGTTGCGACGTCGTATTATTGAAGAATGCCATGAAATAACCCCATAGATGCTTCAAAACATAAAAACTCGTTTGGAACAAAACTCGTATTATCGTATGGAAGCTGGTGATGCACACTTTGAACATCTAATTGCCTGCTTTTGCATCTTGAATTTTAAATATCTTGAAAACGAATCAATACAATATGAACATTTTTGTTGTGCTATTCGGGTGAGGAAGACCTTACTAATTAATAATGCTATTATCGAGCAAAGGGATGAAACTATTTGTAGATGAGTTTGAACTATTTGAACTACCCGAAAACCCCTCTTTCGTTTTCAGTTGCTCACAGAATTTGTTGTGTTGTGGTTAATATTAGCATACGTATCTTATGTCTCTTTATAATGTAAGTAAGAAATCATCTCAGACGAGAAGTTTCACATTTTATTAAAAGAGATTCAGATCCAAACAGACTTTTTTTTATAAAAAATTGAACGGTCTTTAAAAAAGGTCGCTAAAAATTATGAAATAAAACACCGTCGTCCAGTTAAATGAACCATATTACCTAATATGGTAAAGGCGCCTTCAGCAAAAATACGGGTTCAATTGGGAATCCATTGATTTTTTTTATTTTTTGGTCGGTTAAAAATTTAAAAAATAGTGCGTCTATGTAATATCTTCTTACAAATGCGTAACTCGAGGAAAATTATCTAAATGTGTGCTACTGTAAAACATATTGTAACTTCATACAACGTATTTTTTTCAGTTTGGCTGGTTTGGTAATCCTATTTTCAATGGTGACTATCCAGAAGTTATGAAGGCGAATGTCGCACGACGTAGTGCCCTAGAAGGTTTTAATACGTCTCGCCTTCCTGCATTCACCCAAAGAGAAAAAAATTACATCAGGGGCACACACGACTTCATAGGTGTCAACTTTTACTCTGCATCCATAGTTAGAGCAGGCCCAGAGCCACCAATTGGAAGTCCAAGCTTTGACAATGACCAAGCAGTTGTCATCTATCAACCAGCTAATTGGGAACCATCTGCTTCGGGTTGGTTAAAGGTATTCCTTTGCACTTAATTGAAATATAAGGTTTTATTATATGAATGCCTCTGAAGGATCACGTAAACCCCGCCTCTTGTCGCTTTAAGGCTGAAGTGCAAAAATTCTTAATCTTTTACGTGCATTCATATAATATGAACAGAACTAGAGAACTTTTAGTAATTAGGTACATCGGCTAAGTAAAAGTAATAAACAAATAACTGGGAAGACTAGTAAAAGCTCAACAAGATAATAGATGTTAAGTAAAAATTATAAATGCACAATAACAATTATAAACATTTAGTAATAATTTTAAATGTTTAGTAACATAATAGACGTTCAGTTAAATAAAAAATATTTAAAGAGAATAGTTAATCCAAGAAAAATCGACATCCAAGATGGGAAAAAATTGTACCGGCTGAATTTTTGTATGCACCTTAGTATTAGAGTTTTTAATAATGTGTGTGGGAGTTCCTTATCGATTTGACCGCCTCGGGGTCAATTACACGGGGTCAAGTCGCGAAAATAGTATTTTGCAAATATCCTGAAAACGGTGAAATTTTCAAAAAAAAAATATATTTTACTAATTTGTAGCTGAGATAATTTGCCACAAAAACGAATTTAGAAGTTTTTTGTAGGAGAAACCGTTCAAGACATATAGCGTTAAAAAGAGTCGAGAGCATAGTAGAGGTTGAGTAACAGGTGTCTTTTTTTATTATGCGGTATTCTTAGTAGGCCTGATCTGTGATGTCCTGATAGTCTAATTATATTGTCTTAACTTTATAAACTGATGACAGCAGATTTCACTTGACAATAAATATTTGGTCTCATAGTAACCAAAGCGAAAACTTTTTCGTTTTATATATTTTTAAAATTTTAAATTTTCTAGTTTTAATTGTTTTACTCAATATTTGAGCGTGCAAGAAACGTCATAAGCACTGCGATCATTAAGTGTTTTACTGGTTTCGGATGTATTGGAGGAACATATCCTCAACCAGTAAAGAACACTTACTGACCTTAATACTTAATATACTATAACGACTGGCGGGTGTTTATAACTTTTCAGTTCCCACTTCAGTTCAGTTATAATGCAATAACAATATAGTATTACGAAAAATAATAAATGTTCAGTTACTTAAATAATGTATGTATTTAGTAAAAAACAAAAATGATAAGCTTCTAGTAAAACACAATATATCATCTACAAACAAGAATTGTTCAATAAAAACAACGTAGTTAGAAAACTGTAGAAAGGTTTTTTTTTATATATTTCAGGTTACTCCATGGGGATTGAGAGGAATACTTAACTGGGTCTCAAAATCTTATGACTATCCAGACATTATCATTACCGAAAATGGGGTTTCAGAAGACGGATCTTCTTTAAATGATGAAATCAGAACTTCCTTTTATAGGGTAATATATCGATTAAATTTATCTGAGAAGATGATAAGCATCCATATAACTATGAGCTTTCCCCTTGTTTAAAAACGACATTTACCAAAATACAATCCAAAAATAGATAAGAGGGAATTCATAATTGACATTAAAATAGTAAGCATGACCTATTTAGTCAGGTTGATGTGATTTACATAGATTTCTACAAGGCTTCTACTGACTTCACCTGTGAAGGCAAATCACCCATATTAATTTCTAAATAATCAGACATACGAGACCAAACACCGAATGATAGTTAAATAGTTTAGAGGTATTAAGAATAGTATATTATATTACTAGGAGTAGAACGCACTCGCCCAGTTTGCGGCTTCGGCTTCGCCTCAGCCGCAAATCCTGGGCTCAACACAAAAAAAGGCGTTCTACTCCGTGTAATATATACTATTTTTTCTTCAAGCGTATTAAAATGCAAAGATTCATTTATTTATCATAAATGTACAAATATTCAAACTACAGTCTTACATGTTGACACAATATGACAAGTGGCTAGTGGATAGCGCGCCACCGGTGGCTTTCGGTATTAACATTATGTTACTAGTAAAACAATACCCACTGCGGTGGCGCTTTCGGAACTAACATTATGTTACTAGTAAAACAATGTCCACTACGGTGGCGTTCGGTACTAACATTTTGTTACTAGTAAAACAATGTCCTACTTCTACTTCTGTTTTTGGTGACATAATTTAAACATTTTAATACGCTTGAAGAAAAAAATATTTTTCGCCATTTTTATAACTTTATACACTTAGTTCGAAAAGTAGAACTTGTATAAACTTTTTGCTCACCTCACATTTTTGTCGGTCAGGATATAATATTTAATTTGAGCACTAACTTTAGTAACACTTCGTATAACGAAGTAACAAAACAACACACTCCTATATATTTCTTAATTTTTGTTTAATTTTTTTCTAATTTTTGTATTGTATATTTTTAGAGGTATCTAAGCAGCTTAAGGGATGCCATAGATGATGGAGTTAATGTCATTGGTTACACGGCTTGGAGTTTGATGGACAATTTCGAATGGATGAGAGGGTATACGTAAGTATCATATTGAAAGTAATATGCTTCGTTCTCGGTTACTCAAAATATAGTTGTACGTTTTAGCAATATTAAGTCTTGCTTCCCTTGCTTTTGTTTGCACTAAACTTAATAAATTCTAAATGTTCATTTAAAATTCCAGTGAAAGATTCGGCCTGTACTCCGTGAACTTCAACGACCCTAACAGAACAAGGACACCAAAGAGCTCTGTCGAATACTTCAAGAAGGTTACTAGAACGCGTTGTTTAGTAGATACTTGTGTATAATATGACTAAATAAAGTATAAAATATCAAATTAACGTTTTTCATTAAGCCAGAATAACCTCTATGTAGTACGCGGTTTGTGTCAATATGATCAGTCACAACTAAACATTTTTTTTCTTCGCTTAAAATGTTGTGGTTAATAATTTTTGGAGAGGGTTGGAACCTTCGGTGTGACATTGCCTCTGAAGTAGGTTCCACAAACATCAAAAAAATCATGACACATAATTAATATCCAGATGATGCCAACTTGGTTAGAGAAACGCACGTTCAGTGAAATGCAGTGTTGAAGTGTTTTGGTGTTTTGTGGAAAATACTTCAGATGCATAATTAACAATATCAAAGGGCGCACACACTAATAATGAATAATAGTAAATATGAACCAAAACCCGTGATTTTCGGGAAAAAAACGTATTTAGTCTGAGTAAAATTGCAATGTTAAAGGACCCCGCAGAATCCTTATGAGAAATGGCTTTCGGTCAAACTCTTTGAATCTGGTAGTTCTTGATGTGTAAAACAAAAGTTCTCGAGGGCACTAAGTCCAAAAAATACATGATTTTGAGATATAGGCCTCTGAAGTTGGACTTTACGTGCATTCTTCAACATAGGTTAATCCTTATAGGAAATGGCTGTCGGTCAAACTCTTTGAAACTCTGGATTCTGGTAGTTCTTGATGTGTAGAATAAAAGTTCTCAAGGACACTAAGTCCTAAAAACTCGTGGTTTTGAGATATAGCCCTCTGAATTTGGACAATATGTGCATTCTGCAGCATAGTTAATATGGCATTTATCGTAATATACTTATATGGGTTATATCTCAAAACCATGAGTATATATAGGACTTAGTGTCTTTGAGAACTTTTATTCTACACATCAAGAACTGCCAGAATCCAGATCAAAGAGTTTGACCAAAAGCCATTTCCCATAAGTATTTAACTATGCAGCAGAATGCACGTAAAGTCCAACTTCAGAGGCTGTATCTCAAAACGAGTTTTTAGGACTTAGTGCTTTCGAGAACTTTTATTCTACACATCAAGAACTACCAGAATTCATATTTTCAAAGAGATTGACCGAAAGCCATTTCCCATAAGGATTCTTATGGGAAACCATATTTTTCGGACAAGCAGTACACCATGTTTTAAAGACGTACATTTTATGCCGTATTTTAGTCCGTATGTCCGGCGAACATAGCTGATTTTACAGTAATGGTAATTATTTTTACATCCTTCAAAGAACATGGTATGAGTCTCCTAAAAATGTACGGTGAGTACGGTAGTTTCAACTCTTAAATGGAAAATAAAACAAAAATCCATCTTTAGAAAATAAAGTTATTTCAATGCTATAAAGGCACCCAGTATATTAATGAAACATGAGTTTGGAAACCGAGAAAAAATTGTCTGCGAGATCTGACGTGACGTCACGACTTTTGGTGGCCACATAAAAATATTTTTGAAATAAAAAATTCATTATTAATCTGAACCAAGGACAAATTTGCTAACTACTCTTTGTGGTTATCAGCTGTCTAGTAGATGTCAACGGGGGCAAATCCGGGTTATAAGCAAGAAGTTTTTATAGTATTTGCTGTCTTTAGGAATAGAAAAAATGCGTGTACTCCTTGAGGAGCTAATGCAGTGAGGAGCACGCCATTTAAAATTCATTATTTATTGCATAAACTAAGAAAAACATGAAAAATGTGTATATAAAGCTTACTCTAACCTCAACTTATACACATCTATCAAATTTCAAGATAAGTTAATAAAATAAAAAACTCCCTATTTTGAAAATGAAAATGACCTCATCCGCGGGAATGCGCTGCACAATCTTAATCTGTACTTAGTAGCAAAATATAATCCATGGACTCAATTTAACGAGGGTAATTTAATAAAAAATGACTACTGCCAACATTGAATTTTAAGTGAAATCTTGAACTAAACCCCGGTTGACAACTATTGCTATCTATTGGTTCTCATATTCCCATATTGACGTTTTGTTCTTGATAAAGTCAACGTTGACATGCAAATGCTTGCCCGTCACCTTCCAACATTTAGTTTTCTGTTTAAGATTCTAGGTTGCAATAAAACATGCACCTTCCTCAATCCGTCTTTTCCCAAGGCATTTCACATAATCTGGTGTAATCACATTTATCTCAGTTGATGTTTTAATATCTTTCTTTCATCGTGGTTTTGTAAATAATTGTTCAAAAGTTACAAATTTGGCTACAGTTCCACAATACGCGTCTAACGCTATTGATAAACGTGGTCAGGTAGATGTGTTGTACACAGATTTCTCTAAAGCCTTTGATATACGATCGAACTACAGCATACTTAAGAAAAAATTGTATCATTTTGGTTTTCCTACGTCATTCATATTATTGCTGAGGCGTTGTAAGTCCCTTACTCATGTTTCGAAAGCTCACCTTTTAAACTTTCAAGCGCAGTTTGTCTGTATTGCCAGAGGAACAGGAATGAATCTTAGTTCTCCAAGTAAAAATCGAGCTTATAATCTCCACAATTTATTCTTTATAAATAGATTCTACAAGTACCAAAAGGAACGTGAATCCAACTCAACTATTGAATGTTACTGCTAAATGATGTAGAAACCTCGGATAACCAATAAGTATCTCTTGTAAAAGATGTTAATTATTTTTTCAACATGGGAGTCCAAAGGAGTCAGATGCTCTAAATAAACCTTCTTTGAGCAGAAAGACATATGTCCGCACCGGTTCAACTTTATTCAACGTGTAACATAACTTGTTAATATCGATAATTATTTTTGCTTCACAGATCAAGCATCATTTCTGACACTGGTTAGTATTTTTCTAACAAATACTTTTTCTAAATCATGCTTGTCAAACGAAGCAATTTGTGCCTAATTCTACACTAATTAATGCAACTTCAGGTGACCCACAGGGTTTCAATCTTGGGCCACTCTTGTTCATATTATTTGTTAATGATCTTGTAAGTAGCATAAAATCTAAAAATTTGTTTTTTGCTAACAATTTAAAAATGTTTAGAAATATCAACAGTTTAGAAAATTAAGTAAAACCACAAGACGACGTGATTACAATTCAAAATTGGTGTATTTCAAATAAATTGGTAGGAAATTGTTACCGCAGTTGTACTTTTTGGTACAAAAATTAAGTTCAAGGTACAGTATCACATTTTATTGTTCTTATAGTAGGAGTAATGTGTTATAAACAGCCCAATAAATGTAATGTGCAAAAATTATAATAAGATATCACAACTTTGTGATGTTAACTGTAACTCGTACAGAGAGACATTAGGAGTGACTAGAAGCATATTGAATTAAAAATTTGTGTTTTCTTTTGTTTCTTAAAAGTGTATAGGGTGGTTACGCGAAAATTAGAACCCCATTTAACTTCGTAATTTTTGGAGTTACTTAAAAAATTCAAAAATAAATGTTATAAACAGATACATGTTTTTTCCAAAAATCATGTCAGGAAAACAATTTAAAGCCGCATTCCAAAAATATGAACATTATTTAGTTGTTTTAAAATCCTGTATACACACGGAATCCACAAGGGAAGGAGTAGGTACCGAGATTCTAGAACCCAGCTAGACTAGGAAACGGAATGCAAAATATTAAGTTAATTAACATTTAGGGTCAAGTGTACATATAATTAAAAAAGGTGGGGGCCCGCCAGTGAATTTGGTACCGGGGCCCATGATTTGATGTGGGGGGCCCGTGTATATAGGGTATACGTAAAAAGGTTCGGAATAGTATGTATTTAGGTGTGAAAGCAATACATTCCCGGACGACGATGCAAATTGTTGGCCGAGGCGCTAACCGAGGCCAAACAAGCATCGAAGTCCAGGAATGTGCTTTCACACCGAAGTACACATACTATTTTTTCTGAAATCACAATCAATATTATTATAAATTAAGGAATTTGTATTAATGCATAACATTTCTTCATTACAGTCCAACTGCTTACTAATAAATGCAATTTTAATGTGAGTTAGTTTGTCTGCGTGTATTTATTTACTGTCTAAAATATACTTAATAAACTGTACGGGAATGTTACTTTCCTGGCCTAGGCCGGGAAAGTAACATTCCCGTACGGTTTTGTTGATCGTTGCTTGGCAACGGATCTTTTCAGGTCTGTTTTCTAATAGTTTCTTAGCAACGGACTAAAATACTGGAATTGTGCATTTTTCGATCTGAAATCGCGCCGAAAATGTAGACATTGCCGATCGATTTCAGAAAAATAACAGTTACAGACAATTACATGTATTTTCTAAAAATCATGTCAGAAAAACATTTCAGGAAATATGAAATTTATTTGGGTTTTTGCAAAAAACCCAAATAAAGTTCCTTCGCTTTTTATTTTAGTGTTAAAGACATCGAATAATGAAAGATCTTGACCGATTATGAACAATTCGTTGTTTATGGAGAACACAATGGTACCATTCGCGTACTGGAAATAAATGTTCAAAAACAAGGCCAAAATTTATTTTGTTTATTTGATAGTAATAGAGTTTAAGTTTTCCAAATAAAACTCAGTCGCAAATATATCCGCTTGGTAAAATCCTTCTTGTGTCAATTCATTAATATAATAAAAATTATTAAAATAGTTGCCATGGCTACTTCAAATTAAAAAGGAACACTCAAAAAATTGCTGCTTCAATCATTATCTGAGATATTTTGATTATATTTTATCGCACTTTTTATATATAAACAAGATAAATTAAGAGTTAGTAATCAGCAAATATGAGCCTCAAAGAGTTTTTGGTTGTCGGTTGCCTGCTAGTTATTTCAAGGTAAGTTTAATTATATTTTATCGATAAGATATTTTAAAAATTGTTATTTTTATCGCGATGCGTCTATTTATATGCTTTAAACATCACCGAAAAAAAATGTCTCAAGACTGTCAAAAGTACAGGTATAAACAAAATTTTATTACAAACTAGTAGTTTGTCAAAAGTTTTGTAGGCGCATAGCACCATAGAAATAACGTGTGCAAATTTTTCAGGGGTTTCTACAAGATACCAGAAAGTTATGTTTCAAATGATATTAAATTATTGTTAAATATGTTCAACTAGAAATTATCCGTCATTTAATAGCAAATACTCCATCAAACTATAGTTTTTCAAATTGATTTCCACCATTGTGTATTTATACCATAAAGTCAACTATCATTTTCTATATTAAATGCGCTGTAATATACAAACTATTACAAACTTAATAGTGCCGTTTCCAAGAAGATTCTAAACTTGTTCAAACTTTGAAGTATATTTTATTAAAAGAATCATTTATTGAATACCATGTATCCTGCAGCCTGTTGATGCATAAATTGCATATTCGTCAACACCAATTTAGACATCGTTTTCTTTTTCTCATTTAAATTTTGCTGAAAATGAAAAAACTGTAATAGCAGTGAGTACGTGAACATGGGTGTGATAAGACGTTCAATATTTTTTACGATGAAGCTATTGTTGCTATTTTATATATCGAATATGATTATTTTGATCCAACAAAGGATGTTGACCATGTAATTAAAGGTTATCGTTGGTTTCACGTAGCAATTTCAGACGCTTGGAAAAAATTTAGTTTCTAGAAATAATATTGCAAAACCCTTACATGTAACATCAATTTTTATGTGTAGCCTGGCCCAAGATGAAGTTCTTAATAATAAAGCCTTTCCAGACGATTTCTTGTTTGGTACTGCCACTGCTGCATATCAGGTAGAAGGTAAGTCTTTCCTATTGTATTTTATACATCTGTCCACTGGTCAAGGTAGTAATTAATGCCTTTATCCAAAATCTAACTACAAAGACATATATTTAATTAAAAATTCATTTAATTCTTACAGACCACCTCAATATATACAGGATAAAGGACACTGCACGTTTTATAGGTAAATTGGTGGCCTGTTTTTGATATGCTGTAGTTCAACTGATTCTGAACAATAAGTCGATCTGTATCAATGATTTCTCAAAACTTACTGCAGGTATTGAAATAATAACTGCTGGAAACGAATAACCAGACTATTTACCATTATTTGGTCTTAGACTGATGTACCTGAACTTCCGGATTTGTCGGAGGTGATGTCAAATCACCTGTTTCGAATGCACAACATCCGTTTACTTCAGTTTAATACATCACATATATAAGTAGCTTTGTTAAAATTTATTATCTTAGTAAATAAATAAGCACATGTATTGACTGATAGAATATTGATGCTAGCTTGATACCGGGTACATCATAATTTTAGTGCAAAACAAAGTTGATTTTATTTTTCAAGATATAAAATTGCAGTTGTCTAGTCAATGAAAACTAATTATTTGTGAGATCTGTAACTAGAATAGACAATTTTTGTTTATTTATAATACATTAAACTTTATTATTTTCAGCAAAAATTGCATAGTTGATTATATATATTTTTAAAATATTTACTTATTTTAATCATTCCTTAATAGAAATCAAACCAAAAAAATTTTATTTCAAGTTAATTAAACCTTATTCATGCAGAACATAAATTGTACGTACGGCATATTAAGAGTGCATGTTAGGTTTTATAACAGGAATGACTTAACTTTGAAACTAAGAAAAACCATCGGAACGCATATACAGATAGTGGTGGGCAAGTACGTACAGCATGCGAAAGCCGTCTCTATCGAGTCACCACCATTTAAATTCCTTTGTATTGTTGCGAATTCAATCTGTTACGTATACATACTTGGCTGCCGTTATGTGTGTATGTATAGCTGACCTAAACTTTATGAGACACGTACAAAATCTCAAAGCTTTGCCGCCAAGCCCCTTAGGATAGTGGGGCATGCTTAATTTTTCTACAGCATATTAAATAATAAATATAATGTATTACTTAATACATAAAACAACATTATTCTCGTGTAAAGTATGTTCTGGCATGATTAAAATAAGAAATTAACAGAAACACGCCTGTATCAATTATGATTTCAAATTATTTTGATATAATTACTCAACTCCCTCCTAAAATATTTGACGACCTAACGCTGGTTATCGTTGCTATAGTAACCGTTAGGAAGGAGTTGCGTAATTATATCAATATAATTTGAAATTATAATTGATACAGGTGTGTTTCCGTTAATTTCTCATTTTAATCATGCTAGAACATACTTTACACGAGAATAATGATGTTTTATGTATTAAGTGATACATTATATGTATTATTTAATCTGATGTAGAAAAATAAGGCATGCCCCGCTCTATTCTGAGGGGATTCGCGGCAAAGCTTTGTGATTTTTTACGTGTCTTATAACATTCTGGGCAACTATAATTCCTGTACTATTTGTCATTTGTTTTAATTTTGTGACGTGTCATAATTATACCACCATTTTTTCTTATTTTCGATTTGCCTGCTGCTTTTGATTGAACTGACTGATTGTTATATTCAGTGATGGCATTTAGAAATAGAATAACATGTTTTATTTGTGAATTTGCCGGATTACCACAACAAACGGTACGGTACGTCTCAATGAACTGAACGAAGAAAAAAGGAATATTGCTGCAAGGCGCAGAAATGACTTGAATTTACCTTTCCTGGAATTTAATGAATGATTAAAATTATTAAATATGAAAAAAAATAATCAGCTATGCAATTTTTCATAAAAATAATAATTATAAATAAGCAAAAACTTCCTATTATTCTACTTAAAGATCTCACAAATAATTAGTTTTCATTGACTAGACACAAGTGTAATTTTATGCCTTGAAAAATAAACTTTGTTTTGTACCAAAATTATGATGTACCCGGTATCAACTAACATCAATGTTCTCTCAATCAATGCACGTACTTACTTATTTACTAAGATAGTAAAGAACCCCGCACACAATATATGGGTTTTGCGGCTCCCGTCAAATTTCGTGAAAATCTGGGAAATGGTAGTTCTCCACAGAGAGTTTAGTCGCTTATTTTTCTTGAAATTATTGAATTTCATACCACAAGCGGCATAACCCACTTAACCAACAATACCCTAACCCACCTAATCTCTAGAAACCATCCCTTTTAAACCACAAGAAGGCTAACTCACCTGACTCTGGGAACAGCGAGTTTAATCGCTTGTTTTTCTTGAAAGAATTAAATTCCACACCACAAGCGGGCTAAACCACCTAACCACCAACCCTTTAACCCACCTAACCCCTAGAAACCACCCTCAACAAACCACCAGTAGGCTAATCCACATGACTCTCGGAATAGTAGTACAAAAGTCTGAATGGGCGCCAAGCTCAAAAATATACCGGTTTTGAGCTAGAGCTGCTTGAACGCTGCGACTAGCAAATATTCTGTTCGCTAAAAATCGCGAATATTCAAATACCGTTTTCATGGTTCAAAATCCGCCTATACTCGTACCAAGAATTTTCGAAGACGCTCATCACAAATCTGGGGTCAGATTATCGATAATTGGCCATTTGTTTCCTAAAATGAATCAAGGATCTTCCAAAATGGATAATTTTCCGATATCTCTAAGAAACAGCCGAAGCTCGTATCAGAGGGTTTTCAAATTATAGTGATCATAAATCTGGAGTCAGATCTCACCCTCAGGGCACCCTGTCAGTGGAGTAGTTCGATTGCTCTTGTTATTTACAATCATTTGTTATCAAAAACCAACCTACCCCCAACCCCACCCCCTATTGTGTCATAATACTTTGGAATATTATAAAAATATTTTACGGATGTTCGCATAATAATAGAAATGTTTATATAACCTACACTTCATGTGTTCAAGTGTCTGCATATGCTACGTTTTATATAATAGTATATTTACGCCCGAGGGCAATAAAGAGAAAGGCTGTCTCTCTTTATTCCCGAGGGTTGTATACTTTTTTTTTTCACAGTAGCCTTTAAAATAGCAACTTTCTATACCCGCCGCGGGCATAAAGTTGCTACTTTAAAGGTTTCTGTGAGAAAAATATACATATCAATTGATCTGAATTCAGCTGGTCTTATTTCGGAACCAATGGGATTTGGAGCTTCGCGCCCATTTAGACTTTTTTTCTACTCACTATTTCCCAGAGTTTCACGAAATTTGACCGGAGCCGTAAAACACATGTATTGTGTGCGGAGTCCTTTTAACAAAGATACTTATATATGTGATGTATTAAACTGAAGTAAACGGATGTTGTGCATTCGAAAAACGTGATTTGATGTCACTTTCGGCAAAACCGGAAGTTCAGGCACATAAATCTGAAACAAAATAATGGGAAATAGTCTGGTTATTCATTTCCAGTCGTTATCATTTCAATACATGCAGTACGTTTTGAGAAATCAGTACAGTATCGAGGGGAAGGTCCAGTTTTTGGAGCCATCTATCGGAGAAACTGTTCATAATTTGAAGTTTTGCCAGAGGAACTTGTTCAGAATTAGTTGAACTATAACATATCAAAAATTCATCAAATTTGACAGGTCACCAATGTACCTATAAAACGTGTCCTTTTATAGATTTTTACTCATATCTTTGTATTAAAGTTGTTGGAAAGTCTCCTCGAACTTAAATATTTGATAACATAAAGAATAATCTGCAATTACAAATAATGTACAAAAATGAATATTCCACCGCTTTCAGAGTTCAATAATAAAGTCTTCTAAATTTGATTTTAACTATATATTTTTGTTAAAGTCATTGCACTTTTTAATTTTTAATCCCCGGCATAAAAGGCATAAGTTTAACGCTTATATCTATGTGTCTCTCTGTGGTTTTATATCTCTTCAACGGTTTTCATGCTGTATAATTTGTTTGTAAAAGCAAATTGTTCAACAGGCGCGTTCCTCAATAAAAGTTTCAGTTCATACTGTTGTAGAAAGCATTCTTCGGCCGATTCGCCTCCATGCAAGGGTTTCTTTCATTGCGAAATGGTATATGATAGGAAGTTATAATAATGCTCCGTTGTTTGTGAAAAATTATCATTATAATAAATTCAGAACTAAACTTTTAATTGATACCACCGGCGACTCCGCCAAATCTTCGAATATACTCGTAGATATAATATAATTGTTTCCAAATTTTATTCGCCTTACACTAGATGTAGCTTAATAAATTTAGTGTGGGACCACCGCCGGACCATAGCCTACAGTTTTCAGCGAACTTGGCAGAAATCGTCTAAGCTACAACAAATATATATAAAAAAAATATACATATGGGTCGAATTGAGAACTTCATCCTTTTTCAAATTTTATGAAGTCGGTTAAAAAAGTAGTACCACTCTTATATAAGAAAATTACCTCTTTTTAGTTGTCTAAATTGTTCTTTTGACAGTAAATTATTGAAATTAATTTAATAATGGAAATATAGATGTCAGTCACAGACCAGGAGCCCGCCGACCACTAACTGGGTGTCATAGGTTTATAGTCGAGTAAACTTTAAGCTGGCGCGTCCACAGGTCGCTTCATCATATAAACTAAGAGAATAAGACATACGCAACTAGTTCATCTCCATGTCTCTGCGATAGCTTTATGCGCATCGCATATCAAATCGCACGTCGTGTTACCAACTCATACATACGCCACCTTAGAGTTTACCAGACTATACTCCCAAAATGTGTGAATTGTTGTTAATTTGGGGCAGTAGAGCACAGAAATGACCATCCTAGCCCTTTTTTTGGACAAGGGCGTACGGCAGGCAAAGGTGTGAGAAATATGACTTGTAAAAGTAAAAAAAAATGTCACAAATAAGTCATAGGTTTACGTATGGGGGTTGGGGGGATTTCTTAATTTATCCAAAAAATCATGAATCCAGACTCCCATTCATTTTGAACGGTACAAGGAAGCGCTACTCTCGTCCAAATTTGAAAAAAAATCAGATAAAAAAAAATGGTAAGTTTATGAATGGCAATCAGGAACCTGGTAAGCATGAACCTCCTGAGTGCGAAAAGACATTCGCCAACTTTGAAAAGTGGTGCGAGCGTCTTGCCTTTCACGATAATTGACGGCGTATCGGCTGTTCCTACCGCACGTACTAGTTACTCTTGTGATTCGATAAGTATCACAAATTTACGATTGGCAATCATAAACTTGGTAAGTATGAACCCTCTGAGTGCGAAAATATATTCACCATCTTTGAAAAGTGGTGCGAAGGTCTTGCCTTTCACGGTAATTGACGGCGTATCGGCTCTTTCTACCGCATGTACTAGTCACCCTTGTAATTCGATGAGTATCATAAATTTACGACTGGCAATCAGAAACTTGGTAATTATGAACCTCCTGAGAGCGAAAAATACATTCGCCATCTCTGAAAAGGGGCGCGAAGGTCTTGTCTTTCACGATAATTGATGGAGTATTATCGAAGCTTCCTACCGCATATATTGGTTACCCGTGTAATTCAATGAATATTATAAATTTACGACTGGCAATCAGATACTTGGTAAGTATGAACCTCTTGAGAACAAAAATATATTGGCTATCTTTGAAAAGTGGTGCGAAGGTTTTGCCTTTCACGATAATTGACGCCGTATCGTAGCTTCCTACCCCATGTACTGGTTATCCGTGTAATTCAATCAGAAACTTGCTTGCGCGCGTGCGTGTTTGTGTGTGTGTCATATGTACGAGAAGCTAATTAAACAGAGAATAATTAAAACTAGAAGAGAAACTAATCAGAAAATAATAAACTTTATTAGAATGAAAATAAATAATTATAGTAGAACCAGGCGCTTAGACGTTTCAACACTCTCTAGCTTGTCCTTGTCAAAGATGACGCACGCATTTTAATAATAATAATAATAAATTGCCTTTATTTCAGTATTATACATTAATACAATACCTAGGGCGAAGTCTAGCCGAAGCTACTCTACTTAACCCCATTATTATATTATATTATATTATATTATATTATATTATATTGTATTATATTATATTATATTATATTATATTATATTATATTATATTATATTATATTATATTATATTATATTATATTATATTATATTATATTATATTTTCGCAATGAGGAGGTTCATACTTACCAAGTATCTGATTGCCAGTCGTGAATTTATAATATTCATCGAATTACATTAATTATATATGCGGTAGGAAAGATGGCGAATGTATTTTTCGCTCTCAGGAGGTTCATAATTACCAAGTTTCTGATTGCCAGTCGTAAATTTATGATACTCATCGAATTACAAGGGTAACTAGTACATGCGGTAGAAAGAGCCGATACGCCGTCAATTATCGTGAAAGGCAAGACCTTCGCACCACTTTTCAAAGATGGCGAATATATTTTCGCACTCAGGGGGTTCATACTTACCAAGTTTATGATTGCCAGTCGTAAATTTGTGATACTCATCGAATTACAAGGGTAACTAGTACATGCGGTAGAAAGAGCCGATACGCCGTCAATTATCGTGAAAGGCAAGACCTTCGCACCACTTTTCAAAGATGGCGAATATATTTTCAAACTCAGGGGGTTCATACTTACCAAGTTTATGATTGCCAGTCGTAAATTTGTGATACTCATCGAATCACAAGAGTAACTAGTACATGCGGTAGGAACAGCCGATACGCCGTCAATTATCGTGAAAGGCAAGACGTTCGCACCACTTTTCAAAGATGGCGAATGTCTTTTCGCGCTCAGGAGGTTCATACTTACTAGGTTGCTGATTGCCATTCATAAACTTATCATTTTTTTTATCTTACTTTTGGGCGAGAGTAGCGCTTCCTTGTACCGCCCAAAATGAATGGGAGACTCGATTCATGATTTTGGGGCAATCCCTCCAACCCTCATGCGTAAACCTATGACTTATTTGTGATTTTTTTTTACATTTACAAGTCATATTTCTTACACTTTTGGGGACCTGCCGTACGCCCCTGTCCCAAAAAAAAGGGCTAGCATGGTCATTTCTCTGCTCTACTGCCCCAAGTTAACAACAATTCACACATTTTGGGAGTAAACCTATGACACCCAATTAGTGGTCGGCGGGCTCCTGGTCCATCAGATGTAATTACATAAGTTGATACTGATATGTTGATAAAAAATTTAAAAAAATTCTGGGAATAGACTAAAAATAGAACCGATATAAGTTCAATGATATCAATGAGATTACTAAATGTATTTTGTCGAGAAGGTTTTCAGCAAGGTTTCTACTTAATAGGCATTAAGAGAGCTGTACGTCATCAATAAAGAGTGAATAATTCTAATGTAGTTCTCTAATGTTACAGCCGATACAGATGTGGTTTTCTTTATACGATAGTATGTACATTGCGAGATGATTATAGAACATGGTCGGGATGAACATTCTTTATTCTAAGTCCTAAATCCCGAATTCCAAATAAGGAAAAAAAAAACCGCTGCCCAAGGAATCACTACTTCCACATCCAGATTTTCTATCCAAGTCACTCACAACGAAAAAATTTTGTATGTGGAAATAATTGTTTATGGAACTTTAATAATATAATATTTGAAATCCTCTCCCCCAAAAACCCATAAAACGATACCTCACATCGGTAGTGGGGTGAGGGTAGTGACAGAAGGCGGTAGTGGGGGTGGATGAAGTAAAAAAATATTTTGAGGTTTCTGGTTCTTGTACACACAATAAATCACATTTTTTTTCATCCCCTTTAATCATGGGGTGGGGGTGGTAATGGGGGTGGCTAATGCTAAAAAATATTTTGAGACCTTGGCTTCTCTTGTAGATACTAAATACCAATTTTATGGACTCTTACCTGCTTGATTTACCTATTTACCCCAAATTTACCCCATTTAACCGACGAAACAAGATGAAAATATAACCTAGTTCTAGATCTCGTTAAAGTACATATGTGTACCAAATTTCAAGTCAATATCTCAAACGGTTCCAGAGTAAACGTGCGCACAAAAAACTGTTTTTCGCTCAAACTAAAAATCTCGTTTCATGACATTCTAAATCTATCTGAACAATACAAATTTTTTAAAATTTTTTTATCGTTACTATACTTCCACTGGATGCGAAGTAATAACATTTCACCGCTTTTAGTGAATTGAATTTAATAATAAACGATATTTTTTAAAATTTTTACAACAAAAAAAATTCAGATAAAATTGAAGCTCTAAAGAGATTACAAGTGAACATCTAATCGAATCTAATTTAAATGCAATATAAGAAAAACACAAGACGTTGTTCTGTTTTTAGATACCGAAGAAGAAAAATTTTAGTACACACACAATTACACATTATTATCATCAAAAAATTCGATTCCTCGGGTGTCAAAAGAGTGCCAATTCTCTGCCATAGAGGTGGAAAGTAAAAATTATATTCAATAATTTTCTTGTTGAATTTGGCATGTTTTGCAAATGATTTTATATTAACAATTTTTGGGAGTTGAGTTTAATAGGTTTGCGTTTCAAATTCTGGACAATATACTATTCAAATAATTTAATGTTTCTTCGCAGGTGGTTGGGAAGAGGATGGAAAAGGTGAAAATATTTGGGATCACTATCTTCACGATCACCCCGATTACGTAGCTGATCATAGCAATGCCGACGTAGCTTGTGATTCTTATCACAAATACAAAGAAGATGTGGCCATATTGAAGGATCTTGGTGTTAATCATTACAGATTCTCGTTTTCATGGTCAAGGATTCTTCCTAATGGTAAATATGTTTGACGATTTAATTAAACTTTTTGGTTTAGAGACAAATACCACAGCCTCTAATATAAATACAACATATATATATGCATTAATATCTGATTTGATACTTTGATATTTATGTACGTCACGCATCTGAATACACCTCATAACAAAATATATCATGAACTTGTGAATTTTTGCGACGTATCTGATAACTTTCTTGCACAATGATAATTGTTGTCCTATCAAAGACCAATACAATATAACGGGCCTAGTCCGGGTCTCGGAATCGGAAGCAAAATGGAGTAAGGCTCATTTTAAAATTAAATTTTTCCATGTGTGATAATCTTCTTGTACCAAGAAAAAATTAAAATTTTCTCATGTAGAGTTGCATTAAAAACATGCAAGCTTTTGTGACAGGGAGGGCAAAAGCAGGAAGTTAAAAAATCTAAAAAATCCAAAAAATTACAAAAACAAAAACATAACTCATTAACTGATAACTCATTCAATATCATTTTAATGAATTGATTGAAATTTTAAGCACAGAAAAAGAAGTATGCAAAAAATGGCTTGGAAATAATCAATAGTTATTCTCGTGTTTTAGTTGGTAGTTTGGTTAAAATCGCAAATTTTCAGCATGTTTGCATTCAACTTCAATAATATTGACGTGTAGAGTACAATATTTTCTGGTAATTTATAAACACATTATTTAGACCCTGAGAACTTAAATTTCAAGCGTACAAAATTTTGCTAAAACATAACACTATCTACGTTTCCTGAAGGGTTAAAAAAGATACCTCCGAATGTATCTAAATATATAAAAATCGTATAAAAACATTTTATGAAATTACTTTTTCCTTTTGGATATTAAAATAATATGTGAATAAAATGTGAAAAGTTTTGTACTTTAATTTATTATTTTTAATATAGTTTTTAATATAGCATAGTTGCTGCTTATAACTAATACCTGCCGTATCCCTTGGAAGGGAAAGAAATCTTTAAACACATTTACTAAATAATTAAAAAATAATCGTATAAAAAGCCTTTTAATTTGAGAAAAACATTCATGAAGTTTATTAATTTATTTCATACCATGAACTTTCATTTATGGCAAGGAAATGTTTTTCAGTTTAGTGAGAAAAATTATACATAAATATGATGTATTGAAATATTATAAAAATAAGTACCGTTTTATATATAATATATTTTATTCAAAACATGTAACAAAAAATAAAATTAGTAATAAAAAATATAACTATTTGACTAATTTGAATCGTATCATTGTTTTCGTCATTTTCATCAATAAGATCTAGATCATTGATAATTTCATCGTTAGTGGAAAAAGCAATATCATCTTTTTCAGATTAATCTTTTTAATAATAATATAATAATAAAAAGTACAAAACTCGTCAAAACCTTGTATTTTTATGTCCAAAAGGAAAAGAACACCTTTTTTTAAATGTTTTTATACGGTATATATTTTTCATACTATTGGAGGTATTTTTTTACCCTTTTAAGGGGATGTAGATAGTATTAGGCTTTACCAAAATTTCCTGCTCTTGAAACTTCACAGAATTCTAAGCAATGTGTTCATACATTATCCGAAGGTTTTCTACATTACAAACCAAAATTTTTGAGGTCGAAATCGAAAAATCGAGATTTCAAACACCAAAACACGCGATTGACTGCTCCTAAGACATTTTCCAACATACTTATTTATCTTAGTTTAAAGTTGAAATCAATTCATATAAATGATTTGAATTAGTTATCAGATATATTTTTTGTTTGCTATTTTTTGGATTTTTCCGATTTTTTTTCCTGCTACAGCTTCCGCTGGCATAAAAGCTTCTTGCATATCTATAGGTAAACTTAAATTTTTTTCTTGGTGCAAGCATTTTGTTACTTTATTTAGTGAACTTAATATTAAATAAAAATATCTATAGTTATCACATGGAAAAGTTTAATTTTAAAAATGGACTTACTTTACGTCATTTTGTTTCCGATTCCGAGACCCAGACTAGTCACACAGTGTTGATCTTTAATAGAACTACAAGTATATAATAGTGCAAGAAAGTTATCAGATACGGTAGAAAAAATGCAAAGTTTTATATATGAAATTATTTTAGGCACTACAAATAACATTAATGAGGCTGGAGTAACATATTACAAAAACCTAATAAAGGAACTAAAAGACAACGGCATTATACCTATGGTAACCTTATACCACTGGGACCTACCACAAATTTTTCAAGATGATGGAGGTTGGCCCAATGATTCTATTATTAACCGATTTGCTGATTACGCTAGACTTTGCTTCGACTTATTTGGGGACGATGTGAAGTACTGGATAACATTTAACGAGCCAAAAGAATTTTGCGTTCAGGGATATTCTTCTGGATCTATGGCTCCTGGTGTACGTAATTCAGGAATCGGCGAGTATTTATGTGCTCATAATGTGATAAGAGCTCATGCGGCAGCTTGGCATATTTACGATCAAGAGTTTAGGCCCACACAAAACGGTAAAATCAATATCAATGCATTTTTTATTTTGTGATTTATGTTTATTTGTTCGTAGGTAAAATTTCTATTGTTATTAACTGTGGCCATTTCGTACCTGAAACAGACAGTCCCGAGGATGTAACTGCAGCTGAAACCATATACCAGTTTCAGGTGACTAATTATAAACTAAATTCCTCTGTTTTTCACTCTAGAATTCTCTGCCACATTTGTCCAGGATTTTAATGGAAAATAACTTCTACTCATGCGACTTTTCCATCAAAGAATACTTAGAGGGTGTTTTTTGACAAATGATCTGAACTAGAAAAAAAATATGAAAACAATATATTTTTCTGACGTTTCGGAAACCGAATCTGTTTCTTTTCGGAAAGTTTTATTATAAAATGTTTTATGTACTGTGTATATTAAACACACAGCTTTAAGAACATGTTTACGTAATGTTCCATATCTATAGATAGTTACTACTTACTATACAGAACTGTTGATATCGTTAATAGTTTTGAATGATATTGTCATGATATTTGTGATTAGAAATTCAAGTGTTTTTGATGACATTGAATTATTAAATCTGTATACTGCATTTGTTAAATCCAGACTTGAATATGCCTCACTTATTTGAAATCATGTATATCCCTCTGTTGGCTTCGAACATGGGTAGTTGCTAAATAGATTTGGTTTTCTTAGTTTACACGACCGCAGGAAACTTTGTTCTCTTCTGTTTTTGCACAATTTAATTTTTAATATCATCGACTGCCCTAATATCTTGAATATTAAATTTTCATGCCCCCTCATTTGAAACGCGTAATTATAAAACGTTTTATCTTCCCACTCCACGAACAAATGTTCTGATGTTCTCTCCCTTATTTTTTATGTGTAACACTTACATGTCTATTGAAGGAGAGCTTGATATATTTTACTCAAGTATTTCAAATATTAAGTGTACCTTTTCGTAGTAATTTGTAGTTTTGTTTTAATATGCTTTTAATCTGTTAATATGTTAGTTATTATTCATGTTTATAATCGATTCTTTTCCCTTTTTGTCTGTTTGTATATTTACCATTGGGTATAAATTATTGTGTTTTTCTCCCACCTTGTAATTGGTTTTCACTGTGGGATATATAAATAAATAAATAAATCATTACTATAAACGCAGTGCTTGCAACAAGTGATGCTGAAGGGAACTGTTTAAACTTAATGAGCCCCGCCACTTCGGCAAGTGTACAGATTCACGGTCCGGTTTAGAGCTTTTTGGCTCCCGTCAGTCCAAAGCAGACTTCGGAGACCTTCGATGTTGTGGGCTCTTTTGCTCTTGATAAAGTCGAGCAATACAAAAACAGTAAAAAAAAAGTGACTTTCAAATAGTATCAGTGGTTTTCTCCAACGGCATTTGTTGCAAGCGCATTATAGCAGTCTCCAATAGGCAAATATTACTGATGAATTAAAAATGTATGTAAAATATATCCACAATGCAGGGCTTTGTCGCATTTCTCTTGCGTCGAAGTCTGCTTCGCGCTGACAAGAGCCAAAAAGCTATAAACCGGTCCCCTAATGTCTCTGGACACTTGCCGAAGCAGCGGGGGGGCTCCTTTAATTTAACCATATTTTCCTTCACCAGCATTTGTTGCAAGCACTGCGTTTCTAGTACGGATGACAATATTATTCAGAACGCATATCCTAATCATAGAATTAGGAAACCTGACAAAACCCTGCATTGTGTATATATTTTATCTATCATCCCTCTATATTTTTACTTCATTAGTAATGTTAAATTTGTTAAGTTCTTCTTTTAACATTGACAACCAGATCGTACAGTGATCTACGGAACAATTCGACCTGTTCGCAAATATTCGATCTCTAAAGTTTATTCTTCCTAATGTAATTCTTGTGGTCTCCCAAACTTACACTGAATGATCTGGATGACTCACCCATATAATTTTTGTTACATTGTCATGGAATATGCAAGCAGTTTTTCGAATTTAGCTCAAAGTTTAATGATTTTATTTTTTGTCAAAATAGATGTCAACGTGTTGCTCGCTCGAAATACTGCCCTAATATCAAATTTATCACCTATAGTCTATGTATTTATTGCAAATATTACACACACACCTTATGAATGTATTGATCTTCGAAAATTCACCGGGAGACACTCTCTCAGGCACCCTGGCGCCGCTAATGACTTCGTCAAAATGACCGTCATTGACGCAATGCCTTGATATTTGTAAGTTGTAATATCTCAATAATCAGTAGTCAGATTTTAATTTTCTTAGTCTCATTTGAAGCCAATGAAACGTACTTTTGAAAAGGTTCTATGTATATTTAGCGCAGATATGGCGGCTTCATTATATAAGAGGACAAAGAGGAAAAAAGGAAATAATTGTCAAAAATAATTATTTTTTTAACTTTAACTTGGCAAAATGGCCACAATTTACTTTTTATAGAAATAATTGCGTCAAGGCTTTATTAGACACGAAAAAATAATTATTAGTTTAATACTAAAACTTTTCTTTTTTTTTTAAGAGGATGTCATGTCATAAGGTCTGTGTAAAATTTGGCGCTGGTAGTCAGCACTATAATATTTTGGCACCTTGTTTTACTAAGTACACAGACTACTAATTCCATGTAGCTTTTCAGAAAATCTGTATACATAAGTTATTTAACGTTGTGTAATGTTGTTCAAGTTTTTGTCGTACCTGATTGTTATCGTCAATATTTGTGAAAGTTCTATCAACAAAGGCTTCATGATATTTATTGATTCAATATATTTATTAGATTATTAGAAAAAATATTAAACAATGATAAACATTGAGATGGTTGAAAAATCAAGCACTGGTCAAATTCAACACGTAAGAAGGCCTGATGATTATTATTATTATTTTTTAGTTTGGATGGTATTACAACCCTATCTTCAACGGAGACTATCCTGAAGTGATGAAGACGCGTATCGCATTACGTAGTGCACTAGAAGGCTTTGATTCGTCTCGCCTTCCTGCATTCACTCAAAGAGAAAAAACTTACATCAGGGGTACTCTTGACTTTATTGGTCTCAACTGTTACTCTGCATATATAACCAAGGCCATTCCAGAACCACCAATTGGCACCCCAGGCTATGATAATGATGTAGGAGTTTCTACTTATACACCAGATGATTGGGAATCATCAGCATCTAGTTGGTTAAAGGTATTTGATAACAATTTCTTTCTTGAACAACTATCTCAGGCTATGTAATTCATTGACTAACAAGTTATATTTGTATTTAAGCAACACAAGAAAGTATGATTGCCCTCTCAAATTGGATACTATTCAAAATGAGGGTCAATGAAGGTGGCGATTGTCACAAAATTTACAATATATAGTTGGATAAGTAGATATAAGAGATATTTACTTAAACTCTTTGTCTGTACGCTTTGAAGATAGCTGGAATTCCAGCAGACCAGCTCACTTTTACAAATGAGTTAAAAGCATGCCGACAATGTTGGCTTAAGCAAGTTGGATCTTCTGTAGAGCCCTTAAAGGCTGGAACCAACATTATCGGCATGCTTTGAACTTATTCGTAAAAGTGAGCTGATGTGCTGGAATTCCAGCAATTTTCAAAGCGTACCGACAAGGTTGGCTTCAGTTGACTTCGTCTTTAACGTTTTGTACCAATTAGGAAAATGCAAACATCTCATATATACTCTTTCCCAACTCAAAATCAGTATAAATGTTCCATTCAGTTCTTCGTACTTTATCTGATAAAACACGGGTAAGCTGAATTACTTCTATAGATTCAATTGTGGAAATTAAGAGGTTCAATGTTTGAACACTAGTTTTCAATTACTCAAGACATTCAGATGTTCTATTTTTTGTATACCTTTAATAAAGCACACAAATCATACTCTTTTTAAATTTGTTTATTGTGTATGTATTTACTATAAAAATTAGTTTATATAATACTTTAATAACATATTTTCAATATTACTTCGGGGTATAATTTTCAACTTAATTATAACACTGTTTAAATTGTTTTTTTTTTCATATTTTAGGTGACGCCATGGGCAATAAGAGGAATACTTAACTGGGCCGCAAAAACTTATAATAATACGGACATTATTATTACCGAAAATGGGGTTTCGGATTATGGAGGTTTGAATGACGAGAAGAGAACCTCTTTTTATAGAGTAAGGCAAATTAGATATATTTGACAAGATGAGTATTCGTATTCCACTAATTGTATTTTTTTTTTATTTTACTATCAGTCTCAGAAATCATAGGGTTTTACTCTAAAGTAGTTTCACAACCACCAAAACATGCGAATACTATAATTCGACGAGCGCTTTGCCAATCATGTAGGCATAAGGTGGAGATTGCGGAACAGACATTATTGGCGTCAAACGTCCTGAAAATTGGAAAAGCAATAGTGTTGCAGAGGATATAGCGAAAATTCTGATAAACCTTAATATATCACACTGTACTGATCTGTGACCATTCATCAATTGAGCGTAATTTCAGTCCGCTGCAAAGAATGACGTCCGGTACAAAAGCGCTCGGTGCAAATGGTCTATGATCATACAGAGATCTTCTCGGATAAACGCGGCCATTGATTTTCATAATTTTCAGATTATGACACCCTAACAGATGAAAATATTTGTGAGAGCGAACACATCTGCGTTTCACGAAATACCCATTAAGGGTGGCGGTGCCGTACTTAAGAAAATGATTTCGTAATTCGACAATTTCTCCTACGTCCCTGAACCGTTTCAAAAAACTTTTTGTTAGGCTTTTAGAGACAACATTATAGAATGGTACTAGGCTTTTGAAAAATCTGAGTTTCGCACAAGTAAGAAAAATCTTTAGCTTTCAATAACCTAATACCATTCTATAAAGTTGTCTCTAAAAACCTATCAAAAATTTTTTTTTAATCGGTTTAGGGATGTAGGAGAAATTGTCGAATTATGTTCACGGCACCACCCCATCTTAATCGTAGGACTAAATTAAGTTCTAAATAAGTAGTGGTAGGACATAAAATTTTGCTGAGCTATCAGCAGTAGATAAGATAATTTTTTTTTAAATTCTCCATTTTATCTCTTCTCTCATTTATCAGTTAGTGGAAAATGGAATACTTCTATTTGATATTCCTCCGAGTAACAATAACTATTGTCATATTTGTTATGCTATGTTTTTAGAGGTACCTAAGCAACTTAAGAGATGCCATAGACGATGGAGTTAATGTCATTGGTTACACAGCCTGGAGTTTGATGGACAATTTCGAATGGATGCGAGGTTACTCGTAAGTATCTTATTACTAAAATTTCAGTATTTTTTGGTGATATAGTAATTTGGTAATATGATGTCTCAGTAGCGTTATATTGGGAGAAAATTATGACGTCATGTTGAGAAGTTTATTTGACGTATTGTTGAAGACATTTTTTCATTTTAGACGAGTTTATGCATTACCACTTATTTTGTTGCAGAAATTATTTTTTAGATGGCGCCACTTATAAACCACTGACAAAAATCAGTCACTCTTTATCTTATACTCTAATGAATTTATAGAAAATAAATGATATAAATTGCAATGTTTAAATACATTTTGGAAACGTCGATTGATTTGGAGGAGTTTCCTTGGATACATACAAATTCACGTATGGAGAAAACTTCAATTCGTTTTGTTGACAGTAGCCCATAATAATTTTCACAGTAATCGTTTTCACATGTCAATGAATTTGTTTGTACCCTCGCAGGGTTCATTTGTCTGATTTGCCCTAATTCAGACAAGAAGCAAAGGAATTTATTTTTATTTCATAGTACAATTATTTCCCATTGCACTTGTTTCGTTTTATCTTTAAAGATTTATTTCGTTTATAATGTTTAATATTATTATTGTTTTGTAATAAAATAATAAATAATTTTTTAAATGAGTTGAAATTTGGTTGAAAAAATGTCTCTATTATAAGTGTATCTCACAAACAGGTACCGAAGTTTGGTATTCATATGTGCGCTCAGATTGGTATCCGTAACAGAAGAATATCGCATCGCATGGAATTGCAATACCACATACCGGAATTCCATATTCGTATCAATCATATCGGCGATTACATTTGCATTTCGTTTCAAAAGAAACTGAACTGTCTAGATTGTACAAACGGGTGCAGTTATAATGATTATACGAAATATACGAATCTATTTTTATTTTGTGGGATTCGTACCATTCGAATCATTCAAGGATTCGTACCAATGATACGAATTATACGAGTACTACCCACCCTTGATTCATCTACATAGCAGCTCATCCTTTTTCTTGCGGGGGGGGAGGAGGGGGAATCCATCATGAACATCCAGCGCTTTGGATCTATCATGCTGGGTAGTGATGGAGTCTAACCGAGCTAAAACTCCTCCGGAATAGTGGCTCCCTCCCTGTCTTCAGTGTTTCCTCATATCCTGGAACCGCTCTCGCTTACCGTCAGAATATCAGGTCAATCTTAGTGTTAGGTATTAGAAACCATCTGCCTCCGCAGATATGCCCTCTCCTTACATCTCTACTTCGTTGAAATAAATAAAAGGTTCAAGTTTCTTTCCTCTACTTTCTTGATTTTTATGACTGATGTTATCCAATAGTTTTCCTCCGATTCTAGCATCCTCAACACCATGTCATCGAGTGTAACTGGACCGCCTAGCCTATCTATGACTCGTAGCCTTTCTTCTCTCCATCTGCTACACCACGGAACACGGTACGCTCCGCGTCGTCTATCTCCCCACAATACATGCATTCACGATCTTCAATCTTCCCGATGTCGTAGACGAACTCTGCAAAGCATCCATGCCCTGTTAGGGCCTGTGTAAGGTAGTATCCAACCTCCCCGTGTTCTCTCTCCATCCATCTTTTAATATCTCCATCTCTCTCCTTCCTGCCAATTCCCCCGTATATCTCCCACCTTTCTTTTGCTAGAAGGTCGACGGGGGGGATCCCTGCCACTATTAACACTGCCTCGTAAGAGCACAGTAGAGAAAAGACCAGTAGTTTCACTCGCAGCGGTCCCTTTGATATTTGTTGTACTCGATTTAATTTTTTTTAATCCACTGCGCACCTACTGTTTGTATCCCACGCGCATTTCGTCGATAGTGGGGACTGTTCAGAAACGTAAACGTAAACAAAAATAAACATCCGCCCCACCCTATATCATCACTGCCGTCCAAGGTTTGCAGAGGTCTCTTTTAGAAATCTTGACTGCCGTCCACTGTCGTCGTGCCGTTCACTGCGCATTGAATAGTTTAAGCCCACGTGCATCGCATGCGCACTGAAAATTGTATACAACTGTTCCGGCTGAGTCGGACTACTGGTCTTTTCTCTACTGTGGTAAGAGACCCTCCTGTAGGCACTGAAGACTCTCAGTGCGCACATCGCTGCATAGCAGCTCATCCTGTAACCCATCAAGCATTGGTAAATGGAGACCTCCTAAGCCCTTAAGATTCATGTCATTTTGTATCAAATTGGTTTATTATATTTTTCAAAAATGTACATTTATTTCAATTAATCAAGCATAGCTTACGAAGAACGTCGCTAAATGATTTCAATTGAACGTAAAAAAATGATGTCGCTGGTCCGTGACATAATTGAGTCAATTTTACGTCATTGTTACGCCATTCCAGAGTTCAAAATGACGTCTCAAGTGATGTAAATGTTTAAAGTTTGCAAAATACTGTTGTAGTATAACAAATGTTTTTAAAAAGTTCTATTGAAATTGATTCTGTTTCTGTGGGTTCCGAAATTTTGACAATTCCTTGGCTTCATTAACTTGACTATATTATATAAACTATTCTATAGGATTTTTTAAATTATTATAATAATAAAAGCAACAAACGTGACATATTTACTAAAAGATCTAGTTCATTAAACATTTCATGTAAATAACACATTATAAGGATTTAGACACTGATGTTGATTTCTTTTCTATGCATCCAGAATCGGTGATGATATCAAGTATGATGTATGTATGTAAGAGCAAAACAGGTAACGAATTGAAAAACATAATGGCGTAACCTAACCTTATACATACAGGGGGTTCCTTAATGACATGCTAATATTTCAGGGCGTAATTCCTTAAGTCATTTTATGAAGAAAAGTTCATATAAAGATATGTCCGCAACGGCTTAAATTTTTTGCTGCGGGGTGTTGAATTTTACTTTTTTAAATCGTTATTTTCTAATATCTCAGAAAGTACTTTAGATATTATTTTTAATTTTGGTATGTGTTAATAGGATATAAGACCACATATTTTAGTGAGGAAAGTTATTTTATTGCTCCACCAGTGGTGTCCCTGCAAACGTGTCCTCTGGTATTTTTTTACCAAAAAATTGATACGCCACTGACATTGTTCCATGTGGATATTTTTTCTGATTAGTCTGGTCAGTTCTACATGAAAATGGTCTCTTGCGTTTTTCTCGTCAATTAAAACAATTCAATGCAAATGTCCTTACTATAAGTAACTTAAATGACATGATATCGCTTTCGACCGCCTTCAGTGGAAGTAAAGTTTCCTTTACGTCATTAAAGCTGTATCTCTTTAATAAAATTTTCAGAGTGTAAGATTTTTCGATGTTTTAATGTTTTTACTTGTATCTGCTTATTTTGGCCCTTCCTTGACTAACTTAAATAAATTATAACTGTTTTCCTATCATTCTAGAGAGAGGTTTGGTCTGTACTCCATAGATTTCGCCGACCCTAACAGAACAAGAACACCAAAGGACTCTGTCGAATTCTTCAAGAAGTTCCTTAAAACGCGTTGCGTAGTGGATACTTGTGTTTAATGATGATAAATCAGTGTAAATTTTGATGAATAAAGTATATAGGTACATTATTTGAATTAAATTTGTTTTTTTTTTAGTCCGAATAACCTCGGCGAATCAACTCAGTAGGTACGATGTCCACAAACGTCACGAAAGCTGAGCATAAGTTAATTAATTTTTAAATACACTTTAATAGTATATTATATTACTAGGAGTAGAACGCACTCTTTTTTTGTGTTGAGCCCAGGATTTGCCCGCAAACTGGGCGAAACACAAAAAAAGGCGTTCCACTCCGTGTAATATATACTATTTTTTCTTCAAGCGCATTAAAAAGCAAAAATTCATTTATTTATCATAAATGTACAAATATTCAAACTACAGTCTTACATGTTGACACAATATGACAAGTGGCTAGTGGATAGCGCGCCACCGGTGGCTTTCGGTATTAACATTATGTTACTAGTAAAACAATACCCACTGCGGTGGCGCTTTCGGAACTAACATTATGTTACTAGTAAAACAATGTCCACTACGGTGGCGTTCGGTACTAACATTTTGTTACTAGTAAAACAATGTCCTACTTCTACTTCTGTTTTTGGTGACATAATTTAAACATTTTAATACGCTTGAAGAAAAAATCCTTTTTCATTTTACTAAATGTTATTTTATTGATAGTGCAACTGAATTAATTTTTTTCGGCTACAACATTCCACCTAAATTTTATTGTTGATTCTTATGTATTATGACCTCTTGATTACGAAAAAAATATTTGCGTCCAAAAATTCCGTGTGAGTCAAAAGTTATATGCACTTTTTGCCGCGTTTTCACAGATTTCTAACTTATCTGCTTAATATGTCTTGTGGTAGTAATCGGATGGGAATTTTAAAAATACTGGCTTATTTGAAATAAAATTCTTAAAAAAATATAGACCTGTCCTATATGTATGGGTCAATCCACCATCTTGGAAAAAAATAGAAAACACCAAAAATAGCCAATAAAAATCAAAACTGAATATTTGTTCTATAAGAAGGAGTAATTTCACCAAAACTGGCAAAAATAGAACTCATTTATTGTCAAATATAATGCACCAATCCCGGACACCGTATGTTAAATACAACTTTAAAAGATGGCGGACGAAATAAAATTTTTAATTATTCGTCAATTATCAAGGAGGCATCGTACGTCAATTTTTTTTCAGTTGTACGTTATTTTATGTACTTTTAGGGGATAGAATTCATTTTTTTTTTTTTTAATTTTCAAAAAAAGTGCATTTTTACAATTTTCAGAAATGTATTTTCTTTGACCCTCCTTCTTTTCACCCAATTTTCATCGAAACAAAATGAAATTTACTATATTAGTTTCATTACCGTCACGCATATGACATAATTTCATCGCATTCTTCATCGACAGCCGATTCATCAAAGATAGAAGAGCATTGGCACAATTATTTCCTTTATAATAGACACATAGAATAAAACATTATATATTCAGTTTTCCACAGCTACACTAATTATTTTTACAGCCTTTCTTACATTTACAAGAAATATCACTCAGTAAATATTCAGAAAAATACTTTCACTCATAACGCCTTTCTCAGTTTTAAGCCACTCGAATTGTAACGGGTCTTTCTCCGAACCTAACCATTTTTGGACTTGGAAATATACTCTTAAACAGTGTTTTTCTATTACGTCTTCAGTAGGTGGAATTGCAGACAATTCTATTTTCATCGTAATGTTTGTCAATTATTTCATTAATCTTGGGATTGTAAAAAATTGATTTTTTTATGATGATTCCATGCTAGTTGAGTCATTATAACCAAAAGATCAATATCTTCACCAATTATTATAACTTGATTGTCTTCGGTTTTCAAATCAATAGCAGTTTTAATGATTATAGTATCGGCGTCTTCTCTGGATATAGTCATTATCTATTAACTGTTTGAGCAATAATTTAATAAAGCTATCTTTACTATTAGCTAGAATTTTTTTTTTGATAATGATAATTCCATAACGTCACTTGTGATTGAATTATCTACAAAAACAGTTTGTTCTAAACGACTAATGCGCTCGTTATTCTTAGTGCTATTCTGTTCATCGGCATACCCATTAAAATAATACTACTCTAGTCTTGACTGCTTGGTTTTGATTATTGATCATATATTGATCATTTTTTACTTCATCCACCCCCACTATATATATTATTATTACCATGCGTATGCTTAATAAATTTCCTTTTCAAATTAATGAAGTTTCATTTTGTATTAATTACTTTCACATCAAGTGGAAGTATAGAAACGACAAAACAATTTTTGAAAATTTTTATTGTACAGATAGGCTTAGAATGTTATGAAACGTCGAGATTTCAAGTTTGAGCGCAAAAAAATTTCTGTCTGTCGGTCTGTCTGTAACTTTTTTTGTGCGCACGATTACTCTGCAACTGTTTAAGATATTGACTTGAAATCTGGTACACGTATGTACTTTAATGGGATCTGGAACTAGATTATATTTTATGTTGTAGCATACCATTTGAAATAATATGCACTTTTAATTAAAACACACAATTACTTGAGTTTACTGTACAATATTTTACCATCTTTATAGATTGATCACCCGTACTATGAATGTTTTCATTTAATATTTTATTTCAGTTTAATTGTAAGCGGTGTGAAATTATATCTTTCTGTTAAATATGTATTTAATTTATGTTCTAGCCTCTTGCTACCATACCACACACACTCGTACCTCTTTACATTGTTTATATTGAAATACATTCAAATTAATTATTAAATACTAGTAGCAATTAAATAAGGTTTAAATTATATTATTTCTATTGTAGAATATTAGGTTGCCTACATCAATTAGTAAACGAGTTGAATACCGCGCAGTTTTCTTTTTAGAGGGGATATTAGTCTTCCTTATGGAGTTCGTACATTTACTAACTCATTGATTTTTTTGCAACGGTATAAATCAGTAACTATGTTTGATAATCTAAATGGGCAGATGCCCAGTGTTAATTTAAAATTATCAATCTTCATTTAGTGTCATCCACACATTTTGAAGGTAATTTATTTTATTAAATGATTTTAATTAACAATATATTGCAGCCTTCAGCAGTGGAATTTATTTAGTATTTTATCATAACCTTATTTTTACTACCACGTGCTAACGAAGTATTTCTCTTTCTTTTTACTTTGCCAGGAGTTCTACCGTAATTTCAATCTTGTAATTTCATTTGTTTACATCATCAATCATTTGTTTATTACATCATTATATTAGACCATCTAGTCTATTATATTACACCATAAAGCCAATCACGTAATTTACAAATCAGAGACTGGTCATCTCATAATCAACCAATAAATTTAAATTACGTTTTACGTAAGAGTAGTTTTACGTCAAGTAACTGTGGAGAGTGGTCATCTTTCAATCAACCAATATAAATTCTGCAGCTGATAATATGAGAATTTATCTCATATTGCAACTTACCTTTCGGGAAAACTTTGGCAAATAGAACTTCAGGCAAAATTTAGGCATAGCAGTATCATAGCAGTACAATAGCAGTACCATAGCAGTACCGAGAAACCTTACCATCAAATTGCAGTAAAGAGGGTAGAGCGTGGTATCCTAGCAGAGACTACTAGACTTCACCTAGGACTCGTCTCTTCAGTACCCATCTTCAGGTGGTGAGAAAGTGTACATTGTTATAATTATTTTTACTGTGCTTCGCTCATTTCGTAATATATTGGTATAATTTTTGTGCAGTAGCATTAAGCCAGTTTGGCCATATTTTATTACCATTTATTGATTTTTGCTTTAACTTTCATGTATAAATTTCATCTTGGCTAAAGATTTAATAAATAGACTATTTTTATCTTACTTCAATTTTTTATTATTTATGTTGTGCTGTCCGATTATTTTCCAGGCTGTTCCACAGCAGCTGGTTTCGCTATATTAAAGAAAGTTGTGTAATACTATTCACGCTGTGGATGGCGCCTGAATCTACATCTTTATTTTTATCGACTTTTTTATAGTGAAGCAATCTGCTTTGGTCAAGTTCTGCGAAATTGTTTGACTTTTTCCTCTGGTTCAATTGAAATAGGACCCACGGTTCCCCGCCCCGCACCAGATCGGCTAGTCGGTGCACGCCGTTCTTACTTGTTTTTATTTGTATCAATCTAAAAATATAAATATTGATAATTCTCGTTTAACTGGCGTTTCAATGTTATATAAATAGGTAAATCAAGCAGGTAAGAGTCCATAAAATTGGTAGTTAGTATATACAAGGGAAGCTAAGGTCTCAAACATTTTTTGGCATTAGCCACCCCCATTACTACCCCTACCTCATTATTAAAGGTGGTGAAAAAAATAAAATTGAAATTTGGCGAGTATACAAGAATCTAAGGCCTCAATTTTTTTTTTTTACTTCATTCACCCCCACTACCACCCTCTTCCACCACCCCACTAACACTACCGATGTGGCATATTGTTTTATGGATTTCTGGGGTAGACAATTTCAAATATTATATTATTAAAGTTCCATAAACAATTATTTCCACATACAATTTTTTTTTGTTGTGAAAGACCAGGATAGAAAATCTGAATGTGGAAGTAATGATTTCCTGGGCAGTGGTTTTTTCCTTAAGTTATACAAGACTTTCTATAGTAGATTTCATTTTGTTTCGATGAAAATTGGGTGAAAAAAAGGAGGATCAAAGAAAATACATTTTTAAAAATTGTAAAAATGCACTTTTTTGAAAATTAAAAAAATGAACTCTATCCCCTAAAAGTACATAAGATAACATAAAATCGAAAAAAAGTGACGTACAATGCCTCCTTGATAATTGACGAAGAATTAAAAATTTTATTTCGTCCGCCATCTTTCACCGTTCTATTTGACATACGTGTCCGGGATTGGTGCATTATCTTTGACCATAAATGAGTTTCATTTTTGCCAACTTTGGTGAAATTACTCCATCTTATAGAAAAGATAATCATATTTTGGTTTTTTCGGCTATTTTTGGGGTTTTCTATTTTTTTTCCAAGATGGCGGATTGACCAATACATATTGGACAGGTCTATATTTTTTAAGAATTTAATTTCAAATAAGCCAGTATTTTTAAAATTCCCATCCCGAATACTACTACCAGATATATTAAGCAGATAAGTTGAAAATCCGTGAAAGCTCGTCAAGTGCATATAACTTTTGACGCACAAGGAATTTTTTTACGCAAATATTTTTTTCGTAATCAGGAGGTCATAATACATAAGAATTAACAATAAAATTTCAGGTGGAATGTTGTCGCCGAAAAAAAATTAAATTAAATAAATTCGACTGTACTATGAGTAACGAGTCTATCAATATTTAGGCAATGATATAAAATGTTTGAGCCTAACAGATAACCGCGACAGATAGCATGACGCTGTCAGACGTACCAAACAGCAAAGTGAGGCCAACTAGAATAATTCAGCACAAAACGTCTGCTATTACGTTGTGAACAAGAAAAACAATGTTTGATATGCTGCATAACAAAATTTTCGAGAAAAATGGCCACAAAAAGGAATGCAACATTTATTTATGTGATATTCTTATACAACAAAGCTTACTTACTTTAATATGTATCACTGTAAAACAATTAATTCATGTATTAAAAGTTATTAAAATAGTTGCCATGGCTACTTCAAATTAAGAAACACTTGAAAAATTTCTGCTTGAAACATTATCTGATATTATGGTTATCTTTTATTGTTCTTTTTATATAGATATATAAACAAGAATTGAATTTAAAAATTAGCAAACATGGGCCTCAAAAAGTTTATAATTTTCTGTTACGTGTTGGCTTCATGGTAAGTTTAATTATATTTACCGATAAAATATTTAAAAAATACGTTTATTTATTATGAAAAGGAATATTAAAATATTTGTTTTTATTTTCACAATACTGATCAGAAGAATTTTGTATTTTATTCAAACAAAATTATAAAAACCAACGCCTCGCGGCTGAAGATCCCAATAGCATACAGAAAATCATTATAATCCTTGCATATCAAAAATTGGTGCATTTTCCCGACCGTATCTGATAATTTTTTTGTACAATTATAAACTTGTGGCCCTCTCGGTCCGTTCCCCTTGGGACATTACAGCTGAAAATTTCACTTATTCAAAATGTTAGTTTTTTTTTTATTAAAAAATGTTGAATGCAACTACATTTATTCAGTGGCCTAGGGTGCATCAACGTCGTTTTCTTTTTTGTATTTAATTCAAATTCTATTGAAAATGACTGGATTTATAGCAGCTGCGTGAGTAAGTGGACAAGAAGAAATAATACTCGTTTGATCCAAAAGCGCATGTTGGGGTACTTACAAAACATTTAATTAATAATAGTTTTCTAATAATAATTTGTTATACTCTGAATACCAACACTAATTTTTATATCTGTAGCCTGGCCCAGGATGAAGTTATTAATAATAAAGTGTTTCCAGACGACTTCTTGTTTGGTACTGCCACTGCTGCATATCAGGTAGAAGGTAAGTTGTACCTGTTGTATTTTATACCTCTATAATTAGTCAATAATAAGATAAAATTCAAATAATACGAATAGGTACTTATTATATGTTAAAAATTCAGTTTGTTTAAGGATAATGTAAAATGACTCATGGTCTAACTAATTATGTATAAAGCAAAGCAGATCTGCATACCGCACGCATGACAAAGAGGGATACATCCCACAGGGGATGTTTAATCTCAATTACATTCAATGGTGATGAGAGTGATGATAACAATTGACTAGCACAGAATATTCAAAAAGATCTTTGTAATGGTAAAAACCGTCTAATGGGGAATTTCAGCAATTCTTTTTTAAATTCAAAAATGAGTTCTTTAGATTAAAAGAAGAGACCCGCATTTTTTTTTAAAGCAATATAAACATGAAAAAAATGTTTAAGTTTAGTTATATATTTTCCCCTAAAAATTTATGACGCATGTAAACATAGTTAGAAAATTTTAGGCTTACTATAAAAAGGATACCTACCCTGGCCAAGGAGTTGAGAAGAAGAAGATAACCTAAAATTCTTAATTGTCATCTAAATTTTAATTGCTGTCAGTCTCGTCTCGGTCAGTGTCGTTTCTATTTATAAGCTTTTTGACAGCGACAAGTGTTAGTCTATGGCAGAAAATAACATGAAAGTAGATACAATTCCGCAGTATTTGCAACCGTCACCGGTAAATCAAAGAAATTTTCTGCTACGTTTGTCTACGACACAAAACGTTTAGTGACTTTTTGAGACCAAAACTTATGGGGCTTTAAAAAATACAACGAGCTGAAAATAATTGTTTAAAATATTACTGATAAGTTCTGAATATATTATATTTTCATATTAATACTCGTTTTTAAATATTTAGACTGAACTGAAATTACCCATTGTATAATATGATTTACCTTAGCAAAAACTATTTTTGGGAGAAAATACAGTACTTTCTAATGTATTCCATTACTTGATAGAGCCTCATGTACGGGAGTTCATTTTGGACCACACTATTATACAAAATGTCCAAGAATATTGCTCCCAACCAGCTAGGGATTGCATTACCGGTTAACCGGTTAACCGGTTAACCGGTTATTAGGACAAAAAACACATGATGATAATTACCGGTTATTTTAATTTTTTACCGGTTATTTCGGTAAATTCTGAACTTACGATATGTCACGTATTCAACGTTTCTATTTATATCACTGACTAGTATTCACTAAATACAGAGTGACTGTCCCAACACCGAGCACTTTTAACAATAAATAAATAATATTATAAAAAGTAAACTCCAAACACCAAGCCCCAAGAAATACAAGAGAGACATTGACAATATCTTACGAGAGAAAACTGAATATTTCACTGCCGCAAATATCCGTGGAATACATTTAGAATTATGTTATTACCAATTCTTATTAACTTATTGACCCACCAATATAGATTGAGGAAGGGCATCTTCAGCTGGTGGTATTTTATGCACAAATATCAGACGACTAACAGATATAGCTTTAAAAAACTAACCCTTTTAACAGGCTATTTTAAAAAAATATTGTATTTTTAGATTAGGTATTTAGTAAATGCCATATTTGAGTTTATGTTTATAGTTTTTGTTATTTAAGTGGATATTTTTGTTATTTACAGAATAATTATTTATTTAGTTTCATTTATATTTTTTCCTTTTGGTAAATTAACTCCTATATAAAAAAGTCTATTTGACAGTCACATTTTTGTCACTTTGACAGCGATAAAAAGGTGCATCGTTTTTAATCACCGATAAAAATGCCTGTTCCTCAAAAGCAGAGTATATCTAGTAGTCGCACGTCACTTTGAAATCTGTACTGTCAGCTATAATTTTTAAGTATTGTGGAAAATTATAATTATTTTTAATAAATTATTGTTGTTGTTTGTTCACATATTCTGTCGTTAATTTGTCTTGCCAAAAAACACTCGAGTTTTTCTTTTATGGATAAATTTCTTTTTAACTAAAAATTTTGCCAATCAGTAATTTTGCTCGAAAAACTGACATTTGACAAAATCGCTCAACTTCCGGTCTCGCGATTTTTTCATGTCAGTTTTTTATATAAAATCACTGATTGGCAAAATTATTTCGTTACAAAGAGAAATTTATCCGATAAAAAAAAAGCTCTTGTGATCTTACTGTTGATAAAAAACCTTTTGTTTGTTCATTATATTAAATATACGTATATAAAAATGTTTTTTGTTAAATTTAGATAATTTTGTACATGGAAAAAGACAATTGCCATTTTCGCCACCCTGATCATCCATTCTAAAAATTACCGGTAAATACCGGTTAACCGGTTATTTACATTTTTATTTACCGATTTACCGGTTATTAAAACTTCCGGTAAATTGCAATCCCTACAACCAGCCCCCCCCCGCATCAAATCATGGGCCCCGGTACCAAATTCACTGGGCCCCCCCGCGCCTAATAATTGATGAGCGGGAATTTTTTTTTGTCAAAATCTCTGGCGGCCGCTCGCCACAGCCCCTTGGAAGCCAACGGGACCCCGCGCTTAATAATTTATGAGCATTGGGGAGAAATTTGAAAAAGCATTTTTTGCCAAAATATCTGACTGGCCCCTCGGAAGCCCAGGCCCCTAAACTCAGTACCCAATAAACCCCCCACACTGGGGGCCTGCTCCCAACGGTGGTTTATAAACATATTCATGTAGATTGATTCGGGATTGTACTTGTGTTTACGGTGCTGAGCAGAACTGCGCACGCGGAAAGAACAATGAGAAGAGGAGGGAATTATATCTTGGGATTGTATTGAACAGTCAGCCTGTGAGATTGGACCCTTGTCAGCATCGACTTGTGATGAAGCCTTTTGACGCTTATCTTGCACCCGTGACAATCATCTTTTTATTTGAGCGTTTCAACATTTATCAGTTCGCATTTATCTCTCTATTTTCAGTGTAGTAACTTAACTCGTTTATCAAAACGCTTTCCTGTGTACCTTTCTGTTTTGTTAAATTTTTATTTATTTAGTTACATTTGGTTAAGAGCTTGTGGGATGTGCATTTTAATTGTGTTAAATTTAAATATTTAGAACTGTTCCTCCTTTTCAAGGTTGTCGCAATCAACGGGTCATTTTCGAGTATGTCGCATTCAACGGTGACAGATGAACACATCGATTTATAACCATTGAGGATAGTGGACCAAATTTCCGCATTGGCATTTCGATCAGTTATTTTAAATATACCATATCATATCGATCCTTACTTATTCGGAAAACCTTCGCCACTTGTGAGCGGAGAATTTAGTCACGATTTACAAAATATCCTTGATTCCTTTTTGAATGGGATAATAGAGATCGAATCAATCACTACAAAAAAAAGATCTGGCCCACGCGACCGTGCCTCTTACCAGGTGATAAGAATACAATAGAGCAACCACTGGTTGAACCGTCGAAAATTTTCCTTCCACCCCTGCATCTAAAATTAGTCTTGATGAAGCAGTTTGTCAAAACGCTTGATAAACAGAGTGACTGCTTTGAATATTTGAGTCGAACATTCAGTCAGTTGTCGGAAGCTAAACTTAAGGAAGGAATATTTAATGGACTCCAGATTCGAAAGATTTTAAATGTTCACTACAACAATAACTCTAAAAGAGAAAGCCGCAAGGGAAAGCTTTAAGGTAGTAGTCCATCAGTTCCTAGGGAATCATAGAAGTGATGACTACGAAACCATTGTAGTTGAGATGATGAAGAATTACAAAAAATTAGGCTGTTTAATGAATTTAAAATTACATTTCATTGACTCGCATCTAAGTTATTTCCCTGACAATCTGGGTGACTTCAGTGAAGAACAAGGCGAGTGATTCCATCAAGATAACAAGGAAATGGAGAAACGGCATCAAGGAAGATGGGATATCAATATGATGGCAGATTTTTGTTGGTCCTCAAAGAGAGAAACAGTCCAAGAGGCACATGAACGAATAGAAATAACTGATCTCCAAATTAAGAGGAATGCGTTTTGATAAACGAATTAAATTACTACACTGAAAATAGAGAGATAAATTCAGACCGATAAATGTTCAATCTCACAGGCTGACTGTTCAATACAATCTCGAGATACAATTCCCGCCTCTTCCCATTGTTCTTTTGGCATGTGCAGTTCTGCTCAGCACCGCGAATACATGTACAATCCCGAATCAATCTACATGAATATGTGTTTATAAATCACCGTTGGGAGCAATATCCTCGGAAATTTTGTATAATAGTGCGGTCCAAAGTGAATTCACCGTACATAAGGCTCTATCAAGTAATGTAATACATTGAAAAAATACTGTATTTTCTCCCAAGAATGATATTTCTATGTCTCCCAAATTTTTTCTATTCATTTCGTACCTGGAATTATCACAAATCCCGATTATTTATGATAAAAAAATGTATCCACAAACATGCTATTCCGACTTCAGATTCAATGCCTCGAAAAACATAAGGAAAAGTGGATCTTAATTCTCGCTCACATTTTTTTTGTGGGCATGTGTTATCAACGCGCTACCCAAAATTTGTGTTGCCAGGCGGTATGAGAAATTTCGTTGCCTTTTCCAGAATTCGCGTTGTCGATGGGAAGTCCAAGTTTTTATCGTAGTTTCCAAAATTTCATCTCGTCGGGCGACATAACATCTTTGAAGACGGAAAACCTTCCTAAGTTAATTTTTAGGGCAGTTTAAAAAACTTATATTTTATTACTTTTTATCAATGTTGCTACGTGCTTTAACAATAATAGATACGGTCCTCCGAACAAGCAATTACATACAATGAGATTGAAGGGTAATCCTATTTGTCGGATGTGAGAATGATATCACACTCATATTCTGTGTAATTGCGCGCCACTAGATGCCACTGAACTCTACTATATAAATGGAAGGCCAGTATAGGTATATGCGCGTGAACAAAATGCGGCAATTACGGCACAGATTAAGTGGTAACGAATTCAAAAACTATAAGCCATGCGTCGACACAGTAGAGAAATTAATGTCTGTGCTTGAACCAAACGGCTGTCTACGGGAGTTACGCGCCGATGCCAGGCTGACGCTATTCTGTGTTTTATTTCTTTTCCATAGATTCTGTAGCGTAAAAGACTTACGCTTAGATGAAATTTCCAGAGTCGGTGTCACCATTTTATTCTTTGTTTATTCTGTCGTTTGTGTAAAGTTGTTGTAAATTGATTATTTTGTGTAATATTTTGTGACTGTTATAAACAAAGTTAATTAAGACAATATGTGCAATCTTGTATGGTACTGTGTTGCAAGAATCGGGGCAAAGTCCCGGGTTTTAAATAGTTGCAGTAACAATAAGACCGGCTCTGGCGTATTTTGTAGTGCGATTGCGCTCCTCCTTATGGTCGCCATACTTGCGCGAGGTTCAATTTGGCGTAAAAATTGGTATGGATATTGACCTTCCATTTATATAGTAGAGTTCAGTGCTAGATGCACTAAGATATAGGTTGTCCGAAAAACAATTGTTACAGTCGAGGAAAATACTGTTAGCCTTTGTGGAGAGCATCAGGCTTCTAGGGGGTCTTACACCTTGCGAATATTCAACGGGCTGACAGATCTGAGTACTGTAAATCTTCGGATCTACGCGTGTACTTAATAATAATACATTCCATAGAGGGTAGAATTAAAAATTAAAAGTAAAAATTCAATAATTTTCTTGTTTAGATTTGATATGTTATAAATGTGTATTTTAACAAAGTTACAGAACTCAACTGTTCCTTTTTAGGTGGTTGGGATGAGGATGGAAAAGGGGAAAATATTTGGGATCACTACATTCACGATCACCCCGACTACGTAGCTGACCACAGTAACGCCGACGTAGCTTGTGATTCTTATCACAAATACAAAGAAGATGTGGCCATATTGAAGGATCTTGGTGTTAATCATTACAGATTTTCGATTTCATGGTCAAGGATTCTACCTGACGGTAAGTAAATACTTTTGAAGAGTTACTTAAATAATTTGAATTTTACATGATGGTAAATATTTTTGACGAATTTAGATTTTTTAGGAAACAAATAGGTACAGCTTAGAGAATATTATTTAGGTATTATGCAAATCAAAACTTGCACACTTTTTTATTTATTATGAAAATACTTCGTCAGTATTAGCTAGAAGAGTAGTTGTTTCGATTGGTTCTCCAATAATAAGTGTTTTAAAGTAGTTACCTAACTAGTATATTAGCGTGCCCAGATTAGGGCAACAATATACAGAAAATAGGTATTTTCATAATAAATAAAAAAGTGTGTAAGTTTTAATTTGCATAATACCTAAATAATATTCTCTAATCATGATAAAAGCAAATAAATAAAAATAATTAATGGTAAAAAATACAGCTTGAAATATAAACGCAACATATATGAATGTATCATGATAATATCTTAGTATTATGTATATATTAATATTCGATAATACGTCTCCTTCATAGATTTGAATACACCTCACAACGAAATGATATAATTTGTACAAATTTATTATAGGCACTCCAAATAACATCAATGAAGCTGGAGTAACGTATTACAAAAACATACTGAAGGAATTAAAAGCCAACGACATAATACCGATGGTAACCTTATACCACTGGGACTTACCACAAATTTTTCAAGATGATGGAGGGTGGCCCAGCGAATCTATTGTCAACCGATTTGCTGATTACGCTAGAGTTTGCTTCGAATTATTTGGAGAGGATGTCAAGTATTGGATGACATTCAACGAGCCGAGTGTGTTTTGCCTTCAGGGATATGCGTCTGGATCTATGGCTCCAGGTTTTCGTAATTCAGGAATAGATGAGTACTTATGTTCTCATAATGTGATAAAAGCTCATGCCGCAGCTTGGCATATTTACGATCAAGAGTTTAGGTCCTCACAGAAAGGTAACATCAGCACTCGTCCTTTCGTTTACTTATATTTTATGTTTATTTGTTCGTAGGTAAAATTTCTATTGTTATTAACTCCAGCCATTATGTACCTGAAACAGACAGTCCTGAGGATGCGATTGCTGTTGAAACAGCATATCAATTTCAGGTAACTAATTGAAATTGTGTCATGTGTTATTGGAAACCTTATGTATATTATGCCTAAAGATTAAAATTAATTCGGACCATATTTTCATTTAATTTATTTATATTCATATTAAATAATTGAATACTTTTCCGCAGGTTTAATGAATTTTACATCTTTTCAGAATATTAAGAAGTAAATAGAAATTCTTCAATATTTTGTGTAAGTTCGATTTTTCAGCAAATTGTAGACCTATATATTTTTATAGTATTAATTTTTACCAAACTATCCAATAATCATAAAGGTTAATTTTATAGCTTCCACTGTGTACCTTTTGGCTCGCTATACTGCGTGATTGCATAAATTTCGGCACTATACACTAGCTTAGAGTCATCACTAAACAAGATTTTACACTATAACAAATCTTGATCACTAAAGGCATAAATTTCTTAACCAGGTATCTTCTAATAACGCCTGCTGGATGAAGTTAGGCATTGCCCCCTTCTAAAATTGCACAACATATATAGTTCTTTTATACAGAGCTAGCCAGCTTAAAACTTCAAATGTACTTATGTTAGACATAGAAATAATATATCCACTGATGGTATTTTACGAAAGAATACACTCGGCCTGCAAAGTATGTAAATCAAGAGGTTCCTTCATATTCCTTCTTTTAGGCGATGAAAAGTTAGGCTATCCTCGTTCTTTAAACAAGTTGCGATGTAGTTATCTCTCTTTAAGGACGATCCGGATTGGCCCAAAATATGGTCTGAAGTATACTATGATCTGTAGTGTTACATTCTACAACCTATCCTGATTACCACCATGCAAAACAGTGACTCAAAATGCGAGGATAATTACCCCCGATCAAGTTCGAGTTCCTTGCTTCTTAACATTGACTACATTCTTAGTAATATTCCTAATCCGATTCTACTTCCTGGTTGCTACACACCACTTGCTCGTTGGACAATAATATTGTTGATGAGGAAAATGTGTTTATTAGATAACCTATTAGTCTACAATTCTTGCGCGATACACGTTACCACCTTGGCATCAACGCAGATTCTGACTTCGTTTATAGTTAGCGATGTGCCTTAATCCATATCTTTTCTCGCATCAAGACAATCTTTGTAATAGTGGCCAGGCCAGCATGGTATAACAATTATTACAGAAATTGTAAAAATGTACTCAATAACAACTTATGTCCAATTAAAAAAGTTAAAATGTTGGATTTTCATAATTTGCTAATACCGTTTTGGGGATTTGAGGATGCCAAAAGATGGTGATTTTAAATTTTTAAGGTTATTTGCAAATAATCTTGTTATCGTCTTTAATGAAAGGCTATTTTATGCCTGACCCATGTGGTCACATTTGTGAAAGCACCTCATAGTGATATCCGCACAACAAGCACATAAATTAATTACAATTGGACTGTCCTTCATATCGCCTGTTGAGGCAAGAGGCGCGTCTCATCCGCATGTGACCGAATATTTTGACATTTCGGATGTTTATCACAGTGCAAAAAAGTACGGAAAACATCGGTGTACAACCACAGATACCATTCCCTATACTTGCTGGCATAATCTATGAAAGTTGTTCACTTCACCTTTATCAACTAACTACAGTGAATCTGTCATGATTTTGTAGGCGCCAGCTGCTTTGACAATTTTTAGTTCTTGTATGGCTGGATCTACTCGCAGTCGCTTTTAGGTAAATAAAAAAGAACGCGTCTACGTATTGCCTTCTAACAAAAGCTTTCAATATAACTATTAAATGTATTATTTTGAAATGTACCTATATCTATAAAAGAATACCCTGACTCACTCACTGACTAATCTATCAACGCACAGCTCAAACCGCTGTATCTAGAAACTTCAGAGTTTGCATAGGGATTCCTCGAATGACATAGGCAGTCACAAAGAAAGGATTTTTCGAAATTCGACCCTAAGAGAGTGAAAAAGTGGGTTGAAATTTTATGCTTTAAAGCGCACCTGTATTTTTGAAATCGCGTAAGTCAGAAACCTGATTATTCGAGCGATGGACTGTTCTGAGAAAATAAGAAGACACGTACTCGACGGTTTTCAAAAAGAGACCCCCGAAACGGGAAGGGGGAGGTTTTTAAGCTTTTCGGAAACGGTTAGACCTAGAAGCGTGAAATTTGACAGAAATACTCTTTATTGGAATCTATTAGACAGGAGTCAGACGAAATTTCGATTTTCGCTTTTTGAAGGGGTAAAAAAGGGGGTGGTAGATGATCTAAAGGGTACCCGCATCTCTGAAATCGCGTAAGTCAGCAACGTGATGTCCCAGCGACGGGCTCTTCTGAGGAAATAAGGAGACACGTATTCGACGGTTTTCAAAAAGAAACCCCCGAATGGGTGAACAGGGAGAGAGATGTCTCTAAGCATGAAATTTGACACCTACACGCCCATGTGCTTTATTGGCGATTAAAAGAATTGTTTTTTCTTTTAACTCGCCCACACAAAAATAGAATAATGAATTGTTATCAAATTGCGATGCGCAGTGGGTTTCCTCGAGTGCAATGGATGCGCAGTGGGTTTCCTTGAATGCAGTGGATGTGCAGTGGATTTCCTCGAGTACAGTGGATGCCCAGTGGGTTTCCTCGAGTTCTAAAAATGCGCAGTGGGTTTCCTCGAGTACAATGGATGTGGAGTGGGTTTCCCTGAGTACTATGGATGCGCAGTAGATTTCCCCGGGTACCATGGATGCGCAGTGTACTTACTGAGTACTATATGAGTACTCAGTAAGTATGTAGTACTTCTTTATGGGCATAAGTTAGTGTGTCAATGTTTTTAATTCCACGCGCAAGAAGTCTTCCACGCGAACGAAGTCGCGGGCATCAGTTAGTACTTAAATAAATATATAATTTTTTTTTAGTTCGGATGGTATTATAATCCTATTTTCAATGGTGACTATCCTGAAGTTATGAAGACGCGTATTGCACTACGTAGTGCATTAGAGGGCTTCAATACATCTCGCCTTCCAGCATTTACCCAAAGAGAGAAGACTTACATCAGGGGTACCCTTGATTTCATTGGTATAAACTTTTACTCAGCATCTATAGCTAGGGCCATTCCGGAGCCACCAATTGGAAACCCAAGCCATAACAGTGACGTGGGAGTTGGCACCTATTCATCAGGTGATTGGGAATCATCTGCTTCTAGTTGGCTAAAGGTATTTTTATTAATAACAATTTTATGTTAGAATATATTTTTTTCAAAGCATGTGGCCCATGAGAAAGCTATCTTATCGGTACAGGTTTTCTTTTAAATTTAGTTATATTGGTACCTAAAGACCACAAGAAGTATAATTGCCATCTACAATTTATCTATATCATAGTAGAGGACAGACTTCAAGAAGTTGTCTAATTATTGTTAGGTACTCTATTTGAACCTAAAATATACATTAAATATGCTTTGGCCGTGTAAATAACTCTTGTCTTCTTCAGCAACATGTATGAGAAGCATGTGATCTCCATAAATGTGGTTTTTGTTTTTTAAGGTCAAAATCTAATTTTGATGACATGTTCCAAAAAAAAATTTTCCGAATTATGCTATAAAAAAATTGCTCGACGTATTGCTATAAACATTTTATAATTCTAATTTTCAGTATGTTTATTAATAGAGAGACCAGTATTTAAGTCATATTTTTAAATTAAGAAGCAATCTTAACAAAATATATTCGTGTTATCTATGTTCATTCTTACCAAAATCAAGTAAAATTTTTGTTTCATTTTATATTTCTTTTGCAATGTCAGGTTTTTTTGTTGTTATATATTTAATTTTATTATCAACAGTTCGTTTCCCTATTTCACAGTCCAACTTTTGCAAAACAATGAATTTTAAATAATTGAGTAAAATAATGGTAATTATGGTGACTCACATATTATTTCAAGTAATTACTGCGTCGGCCATGTTTCCTAGGTCAATGGATATTCTAGAAGTAGGAAATCTATTAACAACTATTATTACAAGCTTTTATTTGACTTGCAATGTTTGTATGTTAGTTTGTTTCTTTAGTTCAAATCTTGCAAGACAATTTTAAAACAGTTATCCCCAACCGATTTTGCATGCACGTTTAGTTTCGATGACAATGCATGGTTAGCAAAGTGACGTCATTCTAAATCCAATATGGCGGACTCCCAAAGATGGCGGACCAGTTATTTTTATGCACCCCCATGATATGGGTATCAAATGAAGGAATACCAAAATAAAATGACGTCACACTAAATTCAATATGGCGGACGTCCCAAGATGGCAAATTTGATCGTATAGTGTATTCGCTCATACGCTACATTCTAAGAAATGGTGAAGTATCCGGTTTAAACTATAAGTTTTATATCGGATAGGAACGACGCACAGTGGGGCAGGAATTCGAAAACGTGGCAATAATTTTCGGAACAACCACTAAAAAAATCATTTATACGGGTTTTTGAGGGTGTACATTTTAAATCTGACGCTGAAATGCAAAAATATAGACCTGTCCAATATGTAAAGGTCAATCTGCCATCTTGTAAAAATAAAAAACACAAAAAATGGCCGAAAAAATCAAAATAGAATATCTTTTCGATAAGAAGAAGAAATTTCATCAAAGAGAACGGTCAAAGATGGCGGACGAAATAAAATTCTTTAATTCTTCGTCAAGTATCAGGGAGGTGTTGTGCGCTATTTTTGTTTTTTTTTTGTATTGTAGGTTCTTTTAGGTACATAAAAGGAAGAAAGTTCAGTTTTTTTTTTTTTTCAAAAAAATGCTTTTTTTTACAATTTTCAAAAATGCATTTTCCCTGACCCTCCTTTTTTTATTCAATTTTCATCGAAACAAAATGAAATATACTATAGAAAGTCTCGTATAACCTCAAAAATTTAATACAAAATGAAACTTCATTAATTTGATAACGAAATTTATTAAGCATTGTAATAATAATAATATATGAAAAAAAGGAAGGTCCAAGAAAATGCATTTTTAAAAATTGTAGAAGATGCACTTCTATGGAAAAATTTAAAAAAATTGAACTTTATCCCCTCAAAGTATCTAAAAGAACCTACAATCGACAAAAAAGTTATGCACAAAGCCTCCTTGGTACTTGACGAAGAATTAAAAAAAAATTATTTCATCTGCCATCTTTGAACGTTCTATTTGACCTGGTTTAATGCATTATATTTGACCATGGATGAGTTTTGTTTTTGCCAACTTTGGTGAAATTACTCCTTCTATCGAAAAAAGATTCAATTTTGATTTTAAATATATGAAAAAAAGGAAGGTCAAAGAAAATGCATTTTTAAAAATTGTAGAAAATGCACTTTTATGGAAAATTAAAAAAAAATGAACTTTATATCCTCAAAGTACCTAAAAAAACTTACAATCGACAAAAAAGTTATGGTACTTGACGAAGAATTAAAAAAAAATTATTTCGCCTGCCATCTTTGAACGTTCTATTTGACTTGGAGTGTCCTGGTTTGGTGCATTATATTTGACCATAGATGAGTTTTGTTTTTGCCAACTTTGGTGAAATTACTCCTTCTATCGAAAAAAATATTCAATTTTGGTGTTTTTATTTTTTCCAAAATGGCGGATTGACCTATACATATCAGATAGGTCTATAATTTTTAAGAATTTTATTTCAAATAAGTCAGTATTTTTAAAATTCCCATTCGATTACTAGTACAAGATATATTAAGCAGATAAGTAGAAAATCCGCGATAGTGCGTCAAAAAGTGCATATAACTTTTGACGCATTAGGAATTTTTGGGCGCAAATATTTTTTTCGTAATTAGATCATAATACATAAGAATCAACAATAAAATTTTTAGTGGCATGTTGTCGCTGAAAGAAATTGAAATAAATCAATTCGAATGTACTACACGTTTTAAAAATATTCATGAAATACATTTTCAGAAATTCAATTTAAATTTTAAGCACTAGTTTGACTTTAAGTTTTAAACTAGAATAGTTCACCTATAATAATACATCAAATTCACAATGTGGATGTGTGAGAAAGTAAACTTTTCCTATAGTTACAAAATATATTGTAGTTTATTGATATATTTGCATAAGCTTGTTTTTGAAGTTATAATTACTATATAACTTAAACAATTATAGTAAAATCACGTTACATATTGAGTACATGACTGACTGTATTGGATCTATAGATAATTACGTAAAAAACTACAGATATAATTGAGTTTATCCACTTAAAAGTTCTTTCAAATTTAGCGCATCGAGCATACGCAAATACTACTTAAAAACAACAATTTCATGGAGGTGGTGGTAGGCGAGGTGACCTTGAATGAAGTTAGATAGTGGCGCAAATGATACACTGATATGCTCTCTTGCCATATGCCAACAACATATAGTCCTTTAGCTCGTTTCATATTACGATTAAATGCCACGTTTTCGAATTCCTGCCCCGCTATGCGACGCAATGAATATATAAAACTAATTAAGGCGTAGCTAAAAATTCAAAAATAAAATTAAATGTAAAAAAAACTTTTTTAAAAACAAGCTTTTATTATTTAGGTGTACTAAAACGAAAAAAATAAAAATAAAAAAAATTATTTGTCTTAAAAGCTTGTCGCCTGAATAGAAATTAAAAAAACTTACTTAGCTACTTACATTCTCTCTCAAACAAAATTAATGCCTGTATGCACTTCTCACACGCGACAAGCTTTTAAGACAATTATTTTTTTTTATTTTTATTTTGTTCGTTTTAGTACACCTAAATAATAAAAGCATGTTTTTAAAAAAGTTTTTTTTACATTTAATTTTATTTTAATACATAATATGTACGTACGTATGGAAACAATATGTCACCTTTTAGGTAATAAAACAGTCAAGTAATTTATAATTAGTAGTGTACTTTTTTATCAGATAATGTAAAAATTCATAAATTATGGTTTAAAAAATGAAATTAATTAAGGAAGCAAAAACAAGACAGAGACGTAAGATAAAGTAGAGTTTATTTTTTACAAACTCGGTTTTTTAAACTTCTTGAAATCCGCCCAGAAATTTATTTTACTTTAATTCACTGGGAACCAACATTTTAACAACCAGCAGAGCATGCTGCTGAAGGTGTACGTCACATCACTCCATCACGTCGCGGTTGTCTGTTAGGGGCACGACTTCACCAAAGTTGCATTTTATCAGTTCCTTGTGGACACTGACCCAACGTTTTGGAGGATATCCTCTTCATCTCTTGCCATTTATAATTTGTTTATCACCTGCATATTTACCAGAAAAAAGTACATTTTAAAAACAGCTTTATTACTCCAAGTTGGAGATTTTTTTACAGTTAAATATTAAATAAAAAATGATGTAAATGTATTTTTCTTCACATATTAGGTGACACCATGGGCAACGAGAGGAATACTTAACTGGGCCGCAAAAACTTACAACAATACAGCCATTATCATTACCGAAAATGGAGTTTCAGAAGACGGATCTTCTTTGAATGACGAAATCAGAATCTCTTTTTATAGGGTAAGGCAAATTACATGAATTTATGCAGGCGATGTGTATTTCCCCTAACTGTATTTAAAAATGCGCAATTCAAAAAACTTTGAGTTTTATCATAACATAATATTTCCTCTTATTTTACTATCTGAGGCAAAATAATTGAAGAGCTAAGTAGATAAAGGTGTTATGTCACACTTTTAAAGTTTTGAGTAAATTAAATAAAACGGTTTTGAGTTGGAACTTATTTATTTTGTCTTCGATTCAAATAAATAATACCTCATAAAATAGATAATTTTGGGTTATGTTCTTTTGTTTACACTAATATTAAAGAACAATATCAAGCTGTTATGAAACTAGATTTTTCTGTCCAAAACTGTGTACATCTACTAAAATTACTGGTTGTATGTATGGCATGGCGCCTTTATAATTAAAAAGTTTCTATAAAATATTACAAATTTAGAATTCACCGTTTATTGGGTGTTAAATCTATATCAGGGGTGTTCAAAAATTGCATAAAGTAATTTTTTTTAAAAATGCGACATAACACCTTTATCCACTTAGGTCTTCAATTATATTCTATTCGATTTTGCCATGACTAACTTTTATCATATGGTGTATTTTCAGAGATACCTAAGTAGCCTAAGAGACGCCATAGACGATGGAATTAACGTTATTGGCTACACGGCATGGAGTTTGATGGACAATTTCGAATGGATGCGGGGATACTCGTAAGTATCATACCGAAACCAATGTCCATTTCTCGATTCAAGACCAGAACTAAGTATTAGGCAGGGCGCAATCTGTTCTTTCCAAGGCTAACTTCAACACGTAATTGACATTTTGCACTGGATTTTTCACCGGTGCTCAAATTTTCTTTACCACGACTTAGTCCTAGCCGTCCCACAGTGAAAGCAAATAGACTTTTTTTTCAAATCAGTCTGTAGATCTTAATGCTTAAGCAATCGGAAAGTTTTTTTAAGCCTTTGTTGTTTAATTGGCTAGACAGATTTTCGATTTTTGTACCTGATTTTTCAAAAAGTTTGAATTTTCTTCAAACATTTTTAAAAATCGGGTAAAAATCGAAAAACTGGCTCTACAGATCAATAAGGCAATTAAAAAACGAATATTTAAAAAAAAACTTTCCGATTACTTAAGTATTAAGACCTACAGAGTGATTTGAAAAAAAAGTCACTTTGCCACTTTGTTATCAGTCTGCAGGTCTTAATACTTAAGCAATCGGAAAGTTTTATTTTTTTTTAATCTTCGTTTTTTAATTACTTATCTAGACAGAACGTCTAGCCAGATTTTCGATTTTTATTTCTTGTTTTTCAAAATTTTTTATGAAAATTTAAACTTCTTTGGAAAATTTTGAAAAATCAGGGACAAAAACGGAAAATCTGGCTTGACAGATCGACATGCAATTAAAAAGGAAGATTTAAAAAAAAACTTTCCGATTGCTTAAGTATTATAATTTGCAGCCGATTTGAAAAAAAAAGTCACTTCGGGGCCACTGTGCGCCCCCCACTGAGTCCATCTCGATCACTTAAAATTACCAAAGGCGAGCAAACGGATTTGATATTACCACTTGAAAAAAGATTCTTTGATAAAATTATTAAAACAAGATATTAATCCAAATTTCGATCTACAATATGTCAAGGATAAACTTAATTATCAGTGGCGTATCCAGGATTTTAGTCTGAGAGAGATATTGTAGGTACAATGGGCGGAAACTACGCAGGGTGTTGAAAAAAACTTTTGGGACAGTCAAGGTTAATATATTTTTAAAGCATACAATTTTTGTAACACTACTAAGTCATTATCTTCATCTTCAATCAACCCATTATCGTCCACTGCTGGACATAAATTTTGCCACTTCTTTCTTTCTCGAGCCACTTGCATCCAGTTGGTTTTGATACGTTTTAGGTCGTCCGTCCATCTTGTCGGTGGTCGGCCTCTATTTCGTGTTGCTTCGTGTCCATTCCAGGATTTTCCTCGCCCATCTGTCGTCCGTTAGTCTGGCAACATGACCAGCCCAGTTCCACTTCAAGGTCGCGATTTTTGCCACTGCGTCTGTTAGACCTGTTCTTCTACGCAGTTCTTGGTTTGATATCTTATCTCTTAGAGTAAGTTTTAACATTGACCTTTCCATAGCGACGCTACTAAGTGCCCTACTCAAAATTGATACCGTTCTTTTTTTAACATATAACGTCATCATACGATATGTTACAAATGCAGTATATTATATTACATAAGATATTCGTCATTTTACTAACACATTGTTATATTTCTACTACGTGGAGTGGAAATATAGTAACGGTAAAAAAATATGAAGTTTTTCTTTCTTCAAACAGGCTTAGAATGTCATGACACGTCGAAATTTTAGGGTTGAGCAAAAACAAATTTCTGCCTGACGAATTGGGTTCTTCCGGGTGTTGCCGTGGTCGTCGAATTTGATTTGACGTTCCGCTGATCATATGTTGTAGAACTCTCCAAAATCGTCCTAAGTTGAAGACAATCAAAATTCGACTTAGGCAAAAATTTCATTTAAAGACATTTTCGGGAGTCTGCAGAGGCGCAGATCAGTCCACAAGGACCGTTTTGGGTTCTATAAGGCGTTGGAAAGGACCAGGCGAAAATTCGAAGAAACACCGAATTTTCACTTAGGAAAAATGTTTTTGGTTCAGAATATCAGAGTAGAAGTATATAATGACAAAGATTTATGAATAATATACTTTTTCAAAGGTACCATAAATTGGACTTTGAAAAAAATAATATTTTTGGAAGGGCGTCAAAATTTGGCCCAAGAATCGATTTATCGAAAGTACGCCAAAGTTTCACTTGCAGACTAATTTTTCAAAACTGCGTTGAAATTTGGCTTGAAGATCGATTTTTCAAAAGTACGCCAAAATTTCACCCGCAGATTAACTTTTCAAAAGTACCTTGAAATTTGGCTTGAAAATCGATTTTTCAAAAGTACGCCAAAATTTCACCCGCAGATTAACTTTTCAAAAGTACCTTGAAATTTGGCTCGAAAATCAATTTTTCAAAAGTACGCCAAAATTTCACCCGCAGATTAACTTTTCAAAAGTACCTTGAAATTTGGCTTGAAAATCGATTTTTCAAAAGTACGCCAAAATTTCACCCGCAGATTAGTTTTTCAAAAGTACCTTGAAATTTGGCTCGAAAATCGATTTTTCAAAAGTACGCTAAAATTGGTCTTAAACTGGATTTTTCAAAAGTACCACGAAGTCAGTTTAAAAAGTACCACGAAAATATACTTTAAATTATTTTTTATTTTTTATTCCTCAACCAAAGACATTGACCTTTGAGGTACGATCATTGAAAGCACAATTCTAAAGTATGAGCATAAAATTTTAACGATGCACTGCATCCAAAAGGCAAAATAGAAGATTTTGTCAAAGCCGGCGTAGTGCCGATAAGCAAAAATTGATAAAAATCAATGCACATGTACAAGGCCGGTTTCTCGCATGGAAAGAGTTTGGATTGACCCAGCGGCTCGCAATTTGGTCGAGCGCGTTGAGTAGTCCAGACAAAGCGATGGTAGAAAAGCCAATAACGGGGCTTTTCAAATGACAAAGTTATAGAGGAAAACGCCTTGTGCATAAAAATCCAAAAATTCAATTTTGCCTAATAGTCGCTCGAAGGTGAGACGCTGCCAAATCGATATTATTAATCGACTGTGATAAGGGTTAGTAAGTCGTGGACTGATCGAACGCCACTCAACTTATGCAGTAATAAGTCCTCTGAATGTGTTTGAGTACGTGAATCTCCACGATACAAGAACTTTAAAGCTAAGTAGTCTCTAGCGAAACTAAATTCATTTAGTAAAACTTTTTTAAGTTAATTTCAGTCAGCCTTAATTATTCATTTACCCAGAGTCTGAAATGATTCTAAAAGCTCACATTTTGATTCTGAGAAGGTACGTATGAATCTTTTCTACCTAATCGATCGTTAGCGTGAGCGCCCTCGCTTGTATGGTCTGAAAGTCACTACCTTGATTGGGGAAGGCACGATTCTTTCTTGAGAATTTTGTATAACCAATTCTGTTAAATAAACGGATTCCTTGAACTAATATTTCTTAATTGATCTTGAGGCCTGTTGACGGTCTATAATCCCTGGAACTTTCGTATAGAAAGCCGGATGTGTCGAGTTAATTCGCATTAACGTTCGACCTTCTGGTTGCTTTACGAAGGTTTGATAGGGATTTTTTTATGCGTTTTTTGAGAAATATATTCCGTTATTAATGGACCAAAACGTGATTTTCGCGTACCAAAACTAATCCCTCCGCAGAGAAATTCTTCGGTTGGGATTTTTTTATGCAAAAATTCAGGAAATTAAGAGGTGCCTAAACCCCTAACGAGGGAATTCGGGTCCAGAGAGAGCGTAATTTCCGATCTGTGGTAGTGCCGCCTTGGTCCCATTACTCGGCTACCGAAGTGCATCTTATCTCGAACCCGCCTGGGAGGTAGAAGAACGGGGTAATACGCGACTGGCGCCCCCTGAGAAATAAATTGGTGTCGCGTCATTTTGACGCCCGGTAGTGCGTTCTTCTACAATCACACTATCAGCTTCTTTAGAAGGATTAAAAAGATGTTATTGTCTTCTGATCCTCGAAAAATTTGGCGCTGCTCCGCTACGCTGCTCATTCGTTGTACTTCGTTGACCGTGACTGTGTTTGGCAAAGCCAATCACCATGTAATTACTCAGTCGTTAATTATCTTCTCTATTGAAATTGTCCCTGTTTTCATAATTTCTAGTGATTCGGTAATTATCCTTGAATAACAGCGCATATTTCTATCTAATATTTTGATGTTCTTGTAGACGATTTTGCTCTGATGAACATGTTCTGCCACTTCTTATCTGCGCACCCGAGTCTTGTGTTTCTCTAGTGTCCCTCGATTCTGCAGTGGATACTACGCCCTATCTGTCCAATATAACTATTACCTCGTGAGCAACTGGTAAACACCCCTGGCTAATAATCTAGAGATGGGGTCCTTGTTTGAGGGAAACACTTGTTGAATTTTCTTTACCGTTCGGAAACCTATGCCGACTGCCTACTTTATTTTTCAATAAAGCCTTCTTCAACTTATCTGTGACTCCAGCCACATAGGACCTACTACTTATGCATGCATAAATAGTAGGTAGTCATAGATAATATTTTAAGTTCATTTTAGCGGGGCAAACTAATCAACAGAATATTTGTTTAAGAAAGTGTAATTTTTTATATTTAATTCCTTTCTATTTAATTGGAGGAAGGGGAGTTTGCAAACGACCGTTTATTTGAAGATAGCATGTTATTGCGAACGTTTTTTGAAAGGCTCCTTGATAGACGTTTTATGATTTATTAAAAATTATCAACATGTAATGATTTCGTGTTTATCATTTAACTGAATTAAATAAATTCTAACCGTTCATCTACCATTGCAGAGAAAGATTTGGTCTGTACTCCGTGGACTTCAACGACCCTAATAGAACGAGGACACCAAAAAGCTCTGTCGAATTCTTCAAAAATTTTCTAAAGACACGTTGCCTAGCAGATACTTGTGTATGATAAAGATAAATCAGTGTAGATTTTGATAAATAAACTACATAATTCTAATTCAATTTGTTTTTTTTATCCAGAGTAATCCCTGTCATCCAACTCAGTACGATAACCACAAACGTTACGTAAGCTAAGCATAGGTTAATTATTTTTTAAATACATTTAAACAATTTTTAATTTTTTAATTGTACTAAATCTTGTTTTGTTGAGTAACGAATTCATCGATATTTGGGCAGCGGTATAAAATGTTTGCGTAACAGGCAACTGCGACAGATGGCGTGATGCTGTCAGGTATGCCATACAGCAAAGAGAGGCCAACTAGAATAATTCATGAATCACGAAACGTCGGCCAAAACGTTGTGAATAAACAGAAGAAGAAAAATGTTTCATGTATTACATAATAAAGTTTTCCACAAAGATGGCAACAAAAAGGAACATTTATTTAAATGATATTGTTATACAACAAAGCATACCTACTTGAAAATGTATCACTGTAGAATATTTCACTGATATAAGAATTATTAAAATAGTTGCCATAGCTACTTCAGAAAAAAAAACACTTGAAGTATTTATTACTGCTTGAACCATTATCTTATATTACGATTATCTTTTATCGACCTTTTTATATATAAACAAGAGTTAAATTAAAATATAAAAATTAGCAAATATGGACCTCAAAGAGTTTATGGTTTTCGGTTACCTGCTAGTTTTAGGGTAAGTTTTATTATATTTAAACAATAAGTTACAAAAAGATATTAATCTTATTTTTTTCCTGATCCGTTTCTCTGTATGCTTTAATGAAAAATTCAGTGAAAAATGTTTCAACACTGTCGAAAACATAACTTTATTACAAAGAAGCACTTTGTCAACATCTTTTAGAAGTTTATTTATATAAGGATCACACTCGTCTCAAGTTTATTGTACTTTTTATATAATTTTTGACATTGTAAAGTAATCTTATTTTCTGAATAAGTTAACTTTTTAGGTATAAAGGCTATATATTTAATTTTAGTCATCTCACGATGATGCTAGCCAGCTTGGTTGGCGAATCGCCCGTCAATGCAGTTTACCAGATGGTTTACATGGTTTATCAGAAACAAAAGTATTGAGACTATTTCCATACTCCTTTCATGAAATTTTGTTATGCCTTTAAAGCCGTAAATTGTTCAACTTAACAATTTTTATATCAATAATTGTAATGTTGATCAAGGCTCTAATGTAGGGACTTTACTATTCATAATATTTTATACCTTGTTTGCCATATCGCACAGTGGCACGAATCGCACATTTTTCGTTCAAAATTATCTAGAGCACTTGTTTCGCAACCGATTGGGACATTTTTTTTTTAAATACTCGTTATTTAATTTCCAAAAAACGCAAGAGAGTCGATTCTTGAATTATACTAAAGGTAGTAGAAAGTATAATCTACGGAAAAAAAAATCTATATAGCGGTGAATGATTTTCTTCAACATAACACTTCTCAGGACGTATTTTTATAGTTGGCTAGACTCCGTTCTTATGTGCTTTTTTGTTATAATTTTGTTATAGATATTGAATAACCTATTAATAGATATTATTATATCTCTGTTTTTCAACAATATGGCAAAAATATGTACTCAGTTTGTACATTTTGTATCTGGGTTAAATCTTGCCTTTTGCAACTGTTTATCCATTCACCTTCTTATGGTTTTGGATGCCAGATCTTTGGGTTCTGGAAAAACGTGAAAAATAATATTTCGTTACAATAGTCTTAAAATCACTTTCTCTAAGCATATGCCAAACGGCCTGTGTGGGAAAATGGTGGATATTTCTATATTTTTTTTGTCAGCTCTTTGTTAAATAAATTATATATAATTAATATGATGACCATGTACGACACGCAAGCCTTTTGTTATATAGTCTTAGAATCACTTTTTCTAAGCATGTGTCAAACGGCTTGCGTGAGAAAATGATGACAATTACATACAATTTTCCTGTAACTTTCCTATGTTCGGAAAATTTGAAGGCCACGCTCTACACTCAAGCCATTATTTTATTACGAACTCTTAAATTCATAAGTTTTTATTGCAATTAATTTCCTTGATAGGAAAATAACTGACAAATTGAAAAAAAATTCCGTTAAAATTTCTGACCCCAAAATGTACTTAGTTAGTGCCACTCAAGCCAATATATTTTTTCTGAAATCGATTGGCAATGTCTACATTTTCGACGCGATTTCAGATCAAAAAATGCACAATTCCAGTATTTTAGTCCGTTGCTAAGAAACTATCAGAAGACAGACCGGAAAAGATCCGTTGCCAAGCAACGATCAACAAAATCGTACGGGAATGTTACTTTCCCGGCCTAGGCCGGGAAAGTAACATTCCCATACGGTTTTTATATGTATATTTTAGACAGTAAATAAATACACGCAGACAAACCAACTCACATTAAAAATGCACTTATTGGTAAGCAGTTAGATTGTAATGAAGAAATGTTATACATTAATACAAATTGCTTAATTTATAATTATATTGATTGTGATTTCAGAAAAAATAGTATGTCTACTTCGGTGTGAAAGCACATTCTCGTCGTCCGAGAATGTATTGCTTGCACACCTAAATACATAATATACTATTTCGGGCTAGTGACGATGTACGTTTTCATACTTTCGATGGGTTTGTGTGGAAAAATAGGTCAAAATCTCGATTTTTCCTCACAAGATTACGCCCTTATTTCAACCCTTAGCCTTCTGCAACACTCAAGCCTTTGGTTTTCCGAAGACAAGTTCTATTAATTAATCATTCAGTGAACATGGCTTGCGTGAAAATATGGTCAACAGATACCTTTTATTTCTGTTAGGCCATTCGTAAATTTCCCTTCATTCTGGTCAACATCTAAGTGCTTTTCAACCCTCTTCGAGGCTTGTATGCGAAAATGGGGCACCTAGATCTGTCACTATCTGACGGTCTATAACCAAAATTATTGAGTTTAGCCAAAATGGCAATTTTTTATTTAAATCTTAATAACACATAAAAAACCTTTTTCTTATCCAACTTAAATCGTGTTACTCAGGAGTTCTTGAGGTCGCTGATTACGAATCTGATATCAAAATCGTCACAAACCAACCTGCAAGATGGCGGAATTAATGGCGGCTATAAAATGCTAAAAAACGATGAAAAATTAAATATTTTTGTTAAAGTTTATGCTGAGAAGTTTTGAATATTTCTGATAAGTACTTTTAAGTTTTTTTTATCTATTTATTTAACGTCGACCTATTTCTGCTACCAGGGCCTATCACCGATGTCAGGAGATTTTGCCGAACTTTAAAACAAGAATATTAAACCTAACATAACCTGAGGCAAGAACTTTACACCAAGAACTTTAAACCTAACGTAATCTAAGTTTATGGTGTAGAACTCTTGTATTAGGTAATGTTAGGTACAGAGTTCTTGATTTAAAGTTCTATTAAGCTTAAGTTATGTCAGGTTTAATATTCTTGTTTTAAAGTTCTTGGTAATTATTATATTATTAGCAGACAAGAAAAAGAAATATTAATATGATCTACTTAAGGTTATGTTCAAAATTAATGGAGGACTGAATCGCATATTTATAATTGATAATTAACGTACGGCAGGCATATTGGATATATTTGAAAATTTCAGAAAATTTGTTCCTTTTCAAATTTCTGAATAATTCTTAGGTTAATGCATTTAATGTATTTTTAAGTTAGTTTTATCATCTTATTGCCGCCATATTGGATCCGCCATCTTGAATTTCTTCCTGGAACTTAAAATTCAGTTTATATTAAAAGTACTTATCAGAAATATTCAAAACTTCTCGGCATAAACTTTAACAAACATATTTCATTTTCCATAATTCTTTTAGCATTTTAGAGTCGCCATTAATTCCGCCATCTTGCAGGTTGGTTTATGACAATTTCGATATCAGATTCGTAATCAGTGCCCTCAAAAACCACCAAATAATAAGATTTATGTAAATGATAAGAAAAAGGGTTTTTTTTATTAAGTTTTATTAAGATTTAAATAAAAAATGGCCATTTTGGCTAATCTCAATAATTTTGGTTAGCATAATTCAAAAATCAGCTCTTTTGGAAATTAAATAACGAGTATTAAAAAAAATATAATTGACCATATAATTGAGGCATTTTTGCATCACTTTTAGAGATATGCTTAAAAATAATTTAATTAGAGATAGTTTAGTAATTTTATAACATTTTGAATGCAACACTACTTTTTATATCTGTAGCCTCGCCCAAGATGAAGTTATTAATAATAAAGTCTTTCCAGCCGATTTCTTATTTGGTACTGCCACTGCAGCTTATCAGGTAGAAGGTAAGTTTTTCTATTGTATTTTATGCCTCTACCCTCTGTTCGGAGTAGTGATTAATGCATTTTTAAAATGTTTGTCCATATACGAGTCCAACATCTCACTACAAAAGTTACAAAGATATTTTATTCAAATGCATTGAAAGATTTTTACAGACCACCCGATACATACGGGTACAAGGAAATGTTACATACACGTGAATATTTTAACCTTTACTCCAAAATTCCATGCATAATATTCTAACCAAAAATCCGTTTCTCAAGAGATGTACTACTCCATGAAATTTTTCACCGAGGTGTATTCAAGTAGTATTTGCAATGGCGAGAAAAAATTATTAATCTTAATTTCGCCTTCGATTCCTGGAATACCAAAACCTGAAGATCTGTTAGAATTAAAACAAGCTTTTATAAGTAGCACATCAAAAAGTTACAAATAATTGTTAGGTAATTAAATTTAGAAGCGTGGGGCACACTTATATAGCGGTCTAGGCATAATGAACAAAATGTAATATAATTACCTATCTACCTATAAGTGCGCCTCATACTTTTAAATTTAATTACCTAATAATGTATTTAACTTTCTAGTGCGTTACTCATAAAAACGTGTTTTTTAGTTTTTTAAATTCTAATTTCTCTTACTGTTGTTTAGTTTTATATTTATTGCGTCGTCCTTACTTAAAAGTCTAAAACCAATTAAAAAGTTCCTACGGCCACCTCCCTCCTCCATCATCAGACCCTCCTGGTCACAATATGTAAAGCCACACAGCTACCATAATGTAGCAAAAATTAAATTAATGGTACAGTAGTAGCAATACATATTTAACCTTTAACTTGAAGGAAATGGCGAGTACGCCAGGATAGTGGTAGCAGAGTCAAAATATAAAATTACAATTTAAGAAACTAAAAAACACGGTTTTTGGTACTAAATTATTGTGCAGAATTGCATAAGTTTGCAAAGTATCAAATCGATACAACAATTAGAAGTGGGTGAAAAGTGGAGTTGTAAGACTTGCTTACAATGTTACAGGTCAAGCTAATAGAAGTGTGTTAAAAAGAATGCGAATCTGTCAGAAGTACCGTAGACGCAATAATTTTCTTACTTGGATTTGACATATTTTACATATTTTTAATCATTTTTAGGCGTTATAAAGCTCAACAGATCCAAATATCACTTGTGTTTCAAATGCTCGACTATATTCTATTCAAACAATTTCATGTCTTTTCGCAGGTGGATGGGATGAGGATGGAAAAGGAGAAAGTATTTGGGATCACTACCTTCACGATCACCCCGACGACGTAGTTGATCACACTAACGGTGACATAGCATGTGATTCGTATCACAAATACAAAGAAGATGTGGCCATATTGAAGGATCTTGGTGTTAATCATTACAGATTTTCGATTTCATGGTCAAGGATTCTACCTGACGGTAAATACTTTTGAAGAGTTAATTAAATAGTTTGAGTTTTTTATTAGACAGTCACAGAACTAAGCTCTGGAATACAAACATAGCGTGTATGTATTTGTAATATTCGACTGTCGTTGCAGTTCTGTTGCATAAAACAGAGACTAAAACAAAAATGAGGACATAATCACCAGGAACAAAATTGAGAAAAAAAACTTGAAATGTATATACAGGGTGATTTACCACAACATGCGGAAAATAAAATGGTGTACTAGTCTTCTCTGTGGGAAAGCCCCTACAAAATTTCAGAGTGATCCCAGGTAATTTAGTATATTTCCTTGCATTAAAACTTGCAAAGATACGTTACTGTTATTTGTCTATGGTCAGTGCATATAAAGCAATGAACTATGCACCTGGAATGGTTCCGTTCTTCAAATAAAAGTAAGGCAAATCGAATTTGGCCAACACGCATCGTGACTAGTATCTGCCTCTTTCTATCTTATTACGAAATTCGACAGCAATGAGGTCCGTTGCAGGTACGTGGCAAAGATTAGAGAATTAATTCTCTAATATTTGCACATGGTATAAGAGTTCACTGGCAGTGTCAAGACACTGACCCCATGCCCTATCATTGTCTTCCTGATTTCCAGTTAGAGCGTTCCGTTAAATTTTAAAATGTATTCGTAGATCGATACCGTTCAATATGCCATTCTGCGCTTAGGACAGTGCATTGAATGTAATGCATTCGAACATTTTCTTTGGCTTTTCATTACGTTTTGTGCTGTGCTTTGTTCTGCAAAAATTATTTTAATTTTTGCTCTTTTTGTAGTGTGATTAAATCCAAAAAGTCACTTTTAACCCCGCCAACTTTGCTGTCAGTCCCAAGTCTGATAAAGAGTGAGGAGAAGTGATATGGTTGCACCGCGTTACGTCAGATTGGTTAGTCATAGGCTGCGCATTTCTCCAAAAAAAATAAGGAAATTTTTTTGGTCATATTTTTTTAATTTCTCATTTTTTTAACTCCTTTCGGTGGGAACAACCTACTGATAAATTTTCCGTATGTTGTGGTAAATCACCCTGTACTATGTATGTATGGACGATAAAGTAGGAACGAAATAGTGGTTGCGTTGGTTGTGTCGTGCTTGTTGCTAATAGCAAGAGTCACACGGCACATGGCGCAGGAGTATAGGGTGGCAAGTGCAGATGTTTGTAAAATGCATTACCACATTGCATTTTGATTAGGAGTGTTTATGTTCCTCTTCTTGTGTTTTTACTTCTGAAGCTGTTCTTTTTCTGAGTCCGCTGTTTTCACCATTTCTGATTCCAGCGTACTTCATTTCATCCATTTCTGTTCTTTCTTGTTATTATTTTCCCTCTCATTAATGTTGACGTTTTCTGTCGTTCCTTGGGTTCTATTGTTTTGGGAGTAATTGGACAATGTCCTCTTCAGCTTTTCTTAGACGTTTCTTAGCATTCATCATTGCAGAATTTTTAGCCCCGTCAATATTGTGACTACGTACATTCTCTTTATTAGGTTCCATGGTGATTTATTTTCTCGATGACACGTAGAATTTCTCCTGCTGTTTAACTCATTTATTTACAGTTTCTCTTATTTGCGGTTGATTCGTTAGATATGCTCCTAGGTAATTTAATTTGATGGTTGTTCTTAAGTCATAATCACCCACCAACAGATGGCGCTTCTATAATAGTGAACAACAAAATTTTGACATATAATTGGCATGTGTGACATTAGAAAAACCACAGAATACAGTGAACATTGTGTTTGTTAGTGTTTATAGCTTCCTGAATTATTAAAAAAAAGAACAAGTATGAAAAAACGCCTAATAAAATTTTATCAAGTGAATTTTCTAAGATTTGTTTTGACAGTTTCAGCAACAAAGTTAACTTTCCATCAAATATCAATAGAAAATGGATTTGTTGTTCACTGTTGTTCACCATTATACAAGTTATACTGTCAGAATGTAGATGTCGCCCAATCCGCGATTTCCGCGAATTTTGCATTCTTCTCTGACAGGGAATTTCTTTTGTTGATGAGTCTAGCTCCATTATTAGACCCTTCTTGAAGTTTACTTTCTTTCAGTCCAAATGTGTCGAAATGCATTTTCTAGGAAATTGAGAATATCCTGCTTTTCTTTCATGACCATTAGATGATCATCGGCATAGGTCAGTACGATCACGGTGCTCAATATTTCCGTATCTTCGTTAAAATTTTGTACTTAATATACTATGATTTATACCACTTATTCTAGAACCGTAGGGAGTTTAGCTTTTGTGGTGTGTCCGACTATGTCCGTACCATTGCATTGCAGTATTTTTGTGAAGGCAGCCTTTCATTATTAGGTACATTAGATTGTGCAGTACTCTTTTACTACATGGGATGATAAACTCTGAGCCCTTGACTGATGGTATCAAATGCTTTTTGGAGATCTACTATGACCCATTGTGTAGTTTTGTCCCTTCTCTACATTTGTCTTCTACGATTCTTCTGGTTGTGTACATATGGTTGTCCGTTGATCTGCCTTTGATGAATGCTGTTTGGTAGTGTGTCGTGTATCTCCAGCTGTTCGAGGAATTGTGCAAGGTATTTGTATCCTACGTCGCCTGTATTCATCCTTGTGGTGTAAATTATATAAAATACTTTTTTCTATCACATGACTGGATGTTAAGATACTGCTTTTCCATAAGGCACCATGTTCTGTCTCTAGGCAGTCATTTTTATCTATTCTATAAGCCGTCATATTGTTTTCTCATATGCAACTAAAAGAAATCTTCAGCATTGACGACAACGACCAGAGGCCTACTACATGGGCTCTCGTATGGACACATACCATCTTTTACATTTTGTATTCAGTTTGTTCCCTCAATTTTGTTATCATAGTTCTATTATTGCCTTTTAGTTCTCAAATCATTTTCTTCTTTGTATTTTTAACTTATTTGTTCCTTCTTTATTTTATTCACATGAAAACTCTTCTTTGTCAAATAATAAATTGTTTGTCTTCATTATGTTTTGTTCCATAGTGTAAGAAAGAAGCTAGATTGTAATTCTGTTTTCACTACCAGATACAAATGTTATAGGCACTCCAAATAACATCAATGAAGCTGGAGTAACATATTACAAAAACCTGTTAAAGGAATTGAACGACAACGACATAATACCGATGGTAACTTTGTACCACTGGGATCTACCACAAATTTTTCAAGATGATGGAGGGTGGCCCAGTGAAACTATGGTCAATCGATTTGCTGACTATGCCAGAGTTTGCTTCGAATTATTTGGAGACAATGTCAAGTACTGGATAACATTCAATGAACCGAAAGTATTTTGCGTTCAGGGATATGAATATGGATCCAAACCTCCTGGTATTCGCCATCCAGGAATTGACAGTTACTTGTGTGCTCATAATGTGATAAAAGCCCATGCGGCAGCCTGGCATATTTACGATCAAGAATTTAGGCCTTCACAAAACGGTAACATCCGTACCAGTCCTATTGTTAAGTTGTGTTTAATGCTTATTTATTTGTAGGTAAAATTTCTATTGTTATTAACTCTGGCCAATTCGTACCTGAAACCGACAGTCCCGAGGATGCAGTTGCAGTTGAAACAATATACCAATTTCAGGTGATTAATTGTAATGAGAACATGGGAAAAACAATTAAAAGATAAATTTCTTCTTCTATTAGTTACCTTCTGGTAATGGCTGATGTATGAAATTGAGCATTGCGCAACATATAAACACTTTTTCATACCAGAATTGTTACAGAAATTATAAACTTTCAATACCCCCATATTTGCTGTTACAATAGTTAAACATTGGAGTCCCATATTTGCTCAGACTTGTGCTTTGAAGTGTTATAAAATTAGGAAGTTTCCTATTTTAGAAATATCATATACATTCAACCTCATTTAGTATTCTTTCAGATTAGTCAAACAAAAAAAAATTATCTCGATATCTGAAAAACTCACGAACTTACTCAATTTCTTATTTGAATACTTCGCCTCGGCTGAAGTCCACCGTGACGTCACAATACACAACGCGCTGACTTTCCATGCCGGCGGCGCGCCGTATGTTCTCTTTATTTAGTGTATGTGCTCGATTTTCTGAAATGTCACAAAATGTCACTTTTGATTCGTTCGTGCCGAGCCGAATTTTCGAATTTCGCCGTGCAATTTACAATCAGGTTTATCTGGAAGATTTCCTCTTTATGTCGCGACATCATACGGCCCTCCTAATGGTGTTTTTCGAAAAATATGAACGTGCCAAAATTGCATGTTTTAGCAATTTTTTCGGCTCTCAAATGCAAGCTGGCTATAAACTGCCAGTGCCTGCCAGCTAGTATAAAGGTGCCCGCGCCCGCTCGCTGTTGGCAGAATCATGTATTGTGACGTAATCGAGCCTCAGCCCAGATGATCGCAGCATTTTAAACTTGGAATGACCATAACTTTTTTATTTATAGAGATAATTAATAAAAAATTACAGATATTTTTAGATTTTTACGACTATTTATTACGAGAAAATGAGAAAAATGGAAACTTCCTAATTGTGGCTTTGAATTGTCAAGATTTTCTAGAGATGATCTTATTTTTCAACCCCAGCTGCTCTACCAATTTTTAATTTTTGCCTCTACTTCTGATTTCAATATTGCTAGTTCGCGTTCGTAATGACAAATAAAAATAATACCACTACGTAATATCTTCTAACAGAAGCGTTGAAAATAACTCTCGAATGTATATTACTATAAAACTGGAAATAAATAAATATACATTTTTTTTTTTTTTTTTTTAGTTTGGATGGTATTACAATCCTATTTTCAATGGTGACTATCCTGATATTATGAAGACACGTATCGCAAAACGTAGCGCATTAGAAGGTTTTAATACATCTCGCCTTCCTGCATTTACCCAAAGAGAAAAAAATTACATCAGAGGTACTCTTGATTTCATTGGAGTCAACTTCTACTCTGGATCTATAGCTAGGGCCATCCCGGAGCCACCAATTGGAAACCCGACTTATGACAATGATGTAGGGGTTAGAACCTATTCATCAGGTGATTGGGAATCATCTGCTTCTAGTTGGTTAAAGGTATTTGCCTGTTTTCCTTATCTTATTGGCATAATATAAGAGTAGGTACCGGTATTTCTTTTAAACCACAAGAAAGTATAATTGCAATTTAAAATCCACCTATATCAAAGCCAGAGAATTTCAAGAAGTTATCTAAAGGCTCTGTTTTTATTATTTGAAACTAAAATCTGAATTAAGTAATGTTTTTCTAAGTAAATAAATTTTGTATACTTCAGCAAAATTTAAGAGAACCATGTGATTTCTATAATGTAATTTCGGTGACGCATGCCAAAACGCAGTTTTCAATTACCGTTACCAGAGAAAATAGTTTGAACAAATTTTAAATACAGGCTACTGAATTTATTAAAATTGACTAAAAAACTATATGAATGTTTCTTTCTTCATATTTTAGGTGACACCATGGGCAATGAGAGGAATACTTAACTGGGCCGCAAAAACTTATAATAATACAGACATTATCATTACCGAAAATGGAGTTTCAGAAGACGGATCATCTTTGAATGACGAAATCAGAACCTCTTTTTATAGGGTAAGGTAAATTATATGAATTATTGCAGACGATTGTGCATTTCTTCCAACTATATTTAAAAAAATGCTATAAAAACTTTGAGTTTTGTCATAGTATAATGTAATGTATTTTACTAGTTGAGGCAAAATTATTGTAACGTGTTTCCACCCTTAGGAAACTAACCCTTGCAAATTCCGTGGGTTCCAAAAATTATAACAAGAGATTGTCCACTAACACACTTTATTAAATATTTACTGGATACTTCACAATACTATTATTAATTTAAATACACTTTACTGACTAAAAATCACAATGTTTATCACTTTGTTTTTCCTTGAAGTCTTAACCTCACTTTCTATACTTTCTGAACTACTCGCCGAGAATGCGGTCGGTCTTTTATACCTAAAAATGACAGATCTCGATTTTTCTGTGATGACGCCACCATTCTCTAGATAATTCCGGATTGTCACTTTGGGATTTCTGGTAGGTTCTTTCTCGAGTAGGTGCAAATACATCATTCTAGGGGTTGTAACACATCACATTATATTCTATTTGATCTTGCCATGACTAACTTTTATGATATGGTATAATTTCAGAGATACCTAAGTAGCCTAAGAGACGCCATAGACGATGGAGTTAATGTCATTGGCTACACGGCATGGAGTTTGATGGACAATTTCGAATGGATGCGGGGATATTCGTAAGTATTATACCGAAATCAATGTCCCTTTCCCGATTTAATACCGTGGGGTCTTACTAAGTATTAGACAGGGCTCATTTTGTTCTTGCCAAGGCTAACATCAACACGTAATTGACATTTTGTACTTAAAAAACGTTCGCCTGGATTTTTATCAGGGCTCAAATTTTCTCTGCTAGTGCTTATCCTTGCCTCCCTGGCTATGTATTATAACGAGATCTGGAACTAGATTATATTTTGGTCTTATTTCGTTGGAGAGTTGGGTGGTAAATGGGGATAAATGGGTTAAGCAAGTAAGTAAGAATTCATAAAATTGAGGTTTGTACGAGAAGGCAAGGTCTGAATTATTTTTTGCCATCACTATCACCGCTATTACCACCGCCATTATTAAACGGGGTGAAGAAAATATATTTTTGATTTAGTGTGTGTACAAGAATCAAAGGTCTCAATTTTTTTTTAGCTTCAGCTACCCCCACGACCACCCCCTTTAATAATGGGGTGGGGATGGTAGTCGGGAACTTGGATAGGAAGACAATTGACTCAAATAGCTGAAATTCGCCGATCACTAATTGTGATAATAATACGTTTAAGCCAAAAATGCCCGTAATGTTAATGTGGGGAAGTAGACTACAGAAATATTCATATTGGCCTTCTTTCTGGTACAGGGATGTGGGACCGAATTTGTAAAAATTTGACACAGGCTGTTTTGTAAAAAAATCAGATAAAAAAAATCCTGAGAGGCATTCAGGAATTTAGTATGAACCTACAACTAAGTACAAAAATACATTCGCTAACTTTGAAAAATGGTACAAGCGCCCGCTAGAAGGGTTGCAAGGTATGTGCGCCTATTAATTTACATTCTAATAGAGTAAAGTGTAACACTGTAACATTTAGCAATTTCAAAAATTAAATTTATTTAAACAAATAAAAACTCTCTTATTTCTTTTTTTAAATACGTTTTGCTTAAAAAATATAAGCAAGAGGTAAAATAAAAATTTTTAGCAACCCATTTATTTACTTCCACATCCAGTGGAAGTATAGTAACGACAAAAAAATGTTTGAAAATTTTTATTGTTCAAGTAGGTTTAAAATGTCATGAAACGCCGAGATTTTAAATTTGAACGAAAAAAAAAATTTCTGTCTGTCTGTCGCATGTCGGTCTGTAACTTTTTTGTGCGCACGTTTACTCTGGAACCGTTTAAGATATTGACTTGAAATTTGGTACACGTATGTACCTTAATGGGATCTAGAACTAGATTATTTTCATCTTATTCCGTCGCAGGGTTGGGGAGTAAAATAGGGTAAATAGGTAAATCAAGCAAGTAAGAGTCCATAAAATTGGTATTTAGTGTCTACAAGAGAAGCTAAGGTTTCAAAAAAATTTTTGGCATTAGCCACCCCCATTACCACCCCCATTATTGAAGGTGATGAAAAAAAAATGTGATTTAGTATGTGTACAAGAACCAAAAGCCTCAAAATATTTTTTTACTTCATTACCACACTACCACCCCCTATCACCACCCCCACCCCACTAGGGCATGGGATATCGTTTTATGGGTTTTTGGGGTATACGATTTCAAATATTATATGATTAAAAAATTATTTCCACATACAAAATTTTTTCGTTAGAGAGACTTGGATAAAAAATCTGGATGTGGAAGTAGTAATCTCGTGGGTAGCGGTTCTTTTGTTTTTAGTTTCATATAAATAAGTTAATATCCTAGAGGAAAATAAATTTTACATTACATTTTTAACGTGAATTTGTAATTTTAACCAATATCTATTTGCAATAGTATTTTTAATTTTTGACAGTTTCATAGGAATAAAAATAATATCTTTATTAAAAGAGAAAATCAGTAACCATTACAATAGCAAAATGCTGAAGACTTTACCCTTATTCACAATTAATAGCTACATTTTTCTACTATGGCCATTTTAAATTTTTTAAATTTATTTGTAACGTAACTTTCTTACCTACCGCAGTAATCTTTATGCGGTGGGAAGCTCCAGTACACAATCCATTATAGTGAATGGCAAAGCTTTTGTTCAGTGGGTTCTTACTTACCAAGTTCTTGATTACCAATCATAAATTTATGATATTCATTGAATTACATGAGTACCCATTACATGCGGTAGGAAGTTCCGGTTCGCCATTAATTATCGTTACCACTTTTTAAAGATGTCGAAAGTATTCTCCGCATTTAGTAGGTTCATACTTACCTGTAATTGTCAGTCATAAATTTATTATATTCACTGAATCACTGAATTATTACATGAGTAATAGACCAGGAGCCTAAGGACCACTAATTGTGTATAATAACATTTACGTCAAAAATGCCTACATGTTAATTCAGGGTCGTAAAGCACATAAATATCCACATGTTTTCAACTGAATTCAAGGGCGTAGATAATGGGGAGGTGGTAATTACCCCCAACCCAAGAAGGGCTAGAACATAAAAAGTCAGGTGAGAGTTATGGTGGCTTATCTGGCTGAACACTGTGGTGATGGCAGAATTTCTTGTTGGGTGACCCACCTCCGCAAACGGTCAAAAACCACCCCCAAAATACAGTCAAGCGCGTATTATAATTGTTTGAGGGACTCTTACTTGGTGAACCCCCGTTTTCGAGGATACTGAAACCGTGGTGATGGTGGAATTCCTTCTCCGTAAATGGCCAATAACAACCACAACCTCACCCCTCCAAAGGGGTGAGACTACGTTCTCAGCATACCCCCTGGCAAAGCTCCTCCCACCCATTTTTGAGGATGCTACACAGGAAAAAAACATTAAGATGTCACCTCTATCTCGTCAACTAGTCATCTTCATTTACTGTGAAGCTGAAAAAAGATGAATGTATATTTTTTAAGAAAAATAGGTTTATATAATAATTGAAACATCTGATTTATTTAATTATAATATATTATATAAAATATTTTTATTTACGCAAACAATTACTGCATATATTGTTACGCTAGCTTTTCTTACATTATAAAATATTATGACTATATATAATTATAAACTTCGCTTGCAATAATATAATTTTTATCCGGTTCATCTAACCTACGTCGCTTACAAGTGGAATTACAGGGTTGAAATTCTTTAAAATGCGAAGAAGGGATAATTTTTGCCATTGAAGAGATGAGCGGGTGTCAAGCATTCGATTCGTGATCCTCGCCATGTTCGGTATGCTCGAAAATAGAAGGGAAACCTTTTTGTCCAGTGGTATGAAGAGAGCGCTCTCTCACCCCGTTGGAGGGTGGTTATTGGCCGTTGACGGGGTGGGGTGGGGTCAGGCATGCGTCCCAGGGTCTTCCCCATGATTGACATGCACGAAAACGGGGGATAAATAAGTTAGATTCCGTGAAACATTATCAGTACACAACCCTTTGGAGGTGGGTTTTGGCCGTTTGCGGAGGTGGGTCACCCAAACGAGAAATTCTGCTACCACCACGATGTTCAGCATCCTCGAAACGGGCGAGAGAACTACTTTGGTTGCATCAGACAATAGTTGGGTTTTTATACGACTCACACAATTCTCTAGATATAAAATTGTATTACTCTTACTCTTTATTTTGGTTTGTAGCGTGCTTTCTCAAGTTAAATTTATTGCCACTTGACGCTTCATAGAATAGAGAAAGTCATCCCCACATAAATTGTAATTCTGACCTGACCCACTTGATAAGGTACTGATCAGGTCAAATGTTTTGTATAATAGTTTGAAAGTAAATAGGTTTATCATAAACCCTCTCCAAGATTGACACATTTTGTAAACACCACTTTTATTTTTTTTTTTTTTCATAGTAACCCCCCTAGAAAAAAATCTATTTGTGCCCTTGACTGAATTAAGTAAATTCTAACCGTTCATCTATCATTTCAGAGAAAAGTTTGGCCTGTATTCTGTGGACTTCGCTAACCCCAATAGGACACGGACACCTAAAAGCTCCGTCGGATACTTCAAGAAGGTTATTAAAACACGTTGCTTAGTAGATACTTGTGTATAGAAGAAATAAGTCGGTGTGCATTTTAGTGAAGTAATAAAAGTACATTATTTCGATTCAATGTGTTTTTTTAATCAGAATAACCTCTGGGGTACAAATTGTGGAAAAGAACCCAGTACGATAACTACAAACGTTACTTAAGTTAAACATATTTATGTTAATAATAACAATCTTAAGATAGCTTTTGGAATTTTTGTTTGTTGTTTGTTTGAACGCACATCACGCAGAAAATACTGAATCAATTTAAATAGGGTTTTCACAGGTGAATTTATCTAACCTTGGACTAACATTTAGTTTTTATTTAATCGATATCGGCATACTCTGAACCAAGTTTTATGAAAATCGGTTTAGTAGAACCGGAGATACAATATCTACAATAAGCGTATTAGCACAGCATAAACTTGCGTGATTAAACTTCTGTAATATTTCAGAAAATTCGAGAGTAATCTGAAACATTCCAGCTGCGCGTTGCGGGTGTGGACCTCAGTGTCAGTTGCTTTTCCACGACCAGATCTACGTGGCTCCCTCTCGTGTCAATGACACAAACAATCTCTTTATACATGTCCCTGGTGACTCTACCGTCGTTTACAAAGAAGCTTTTCAGTTAATTTCAAAATTTCATGCGAACGTAGTCGCGGGCACAGCTAGTTTTAAATAAATTTAGTTTAATATTTATACTCATAATCAGTGTCTTAAGTTAACGTTGACTTGTTATGTAGCTGTAAAAGGATATTACTACAAACATAGCTAGACCAGGCGCGTGCTGGTCCGGGAGTTTCCCCGATGGGCCCTCACAAGAAGGGCCTTGAATTTCTTTTTTCTGATTTTCTCCCCCTCACTCATCTTCTTGAGGATTTTTTCTTTTTGATTTTGTAAGAATAGTTGGCATATGTTTGTGGACATCCAAACTATACTTAAAAAAATAAAATTGCAGGAAAATGACATTTTGCACAAAAAAACTATTCCGGCTGGTCTATTGATCGTAAATTGAGATATTCATAATAGATCTAGTACAGATATTTTGAATCTTTTGCAATTTTTTTTTCCTGATAGATTTAAGCAGGGCCCATAAACATAACCACAAACAAAAATTGAAGACTCACATAATAGTAGTTTAGTATCTTTATCAAGAACATTTCTGAAGTTTGAAATTTGTTTTAAAGAACAGAAACATCTTCTACAAACTTCAGATATACGAGAAATAATGCTTAAACTTAGGATTACGAGGATTACTTAGAGACTACTAGAGATTACTTAGGAACTCGAGGATTAACCCTTTTTAATCTCTTCTACTTGTTCGATAATAATATCGATTGGAAGTTGAAATTAGCGAAATGTTTTCATTTATTAGGATATTAATGCCCAATTTTTTCTTTTACTTGAATTTAATAGTAACCAGTTTCGTCTGGACCAATTCTTTATTTAATTTGATTCGTTATTTATTTTACGTTGGGTCTCCTCAAAATCGAAGACGTCAAGAGTGAAATAAAGTTGAACGTCATCAGCATACATATGTATAAAGCAATACTTCATAACATGAGATAGGTCTGCTGTGTAGATATTAAATATTAGAGGTCCCAAAATGAAACCCCGAGGCACTCCAGAAACTAAGTCACGTTTATTATAATTTTTTTTCTCATTTGATAAAATACATGTACCTACATTGACGATGAGGTAAGTTAAACTTAAGTCATTTTAAAATATTACCGTTTATTCCGTAAAGTATTAGCATCGTTCTTAACAGATTTGCATTTAAGGAATAAAAGTTTTTGGCATATTTAGCAATGTGCACGGCTGTCAGGACGGCGTGCCGCTACACTCTTGGTAGCCCCAACTCGCACTCCACTGCCAATATTTTACGCGATGTATTGCACAAGCCCCGCTTTCACTCTGCACGCACGTATCAAACAAAGCGCAGGACAAGGTATAGGGTATAGTACCTTAGCCGGAAAGGAAAAATAGTGATGAATTGAACCGTCAATACTCTCAAGTGGCACATGTTATTGAAACATGCTATTTTTTCTTCAAACGATCAACTATAAAAAAAAAATGAAGATAAAAAATCTCAAATTTCACCACCAAAAACGTATTGTGTTAATATCGCATGGCCTGCGTATTAAATAAAATACGCGTTGCTATGGATATTACTTTTTCTGCTGCTCACAGCATCAGAAATAGTTATTTATATACCAAGGGCAGTAAATGCACTTTTTTTGGTCGAGAATACAGTTTGCAATCCGAGGCCCATAGGACCGAGGTTTGCAAGTATTCGAGACCAAAAAATCGCACAGTACGACCCGCATATTACATTTTTGATCATACCCATGAATCATTAAATTAGAAAAAAACTTGAGAAAACTAGTGGAAAATATATTATTTGAGTCAGGTTTCATATTTGCTAAGCAAATAGTAAAGGTAGCGATGCTTGGAATATCCATGGCAATAAAATAAATTTAGGACGCAGCTTCTATTCAAACAACAACTACTGTCAAGATAAATTAAATCATATTATTATAATAGCTTTGAACATTTTTGAAAATGATGTCGGATATACGTAGAAGATATAAGTAAGGCTTGTCTGGATTTACTTCCAAAAAAGTAGAAATATTTAATACTTGTTATATAAAATGGAAAATTTTTTCAAATATACTTTATTTCCCTAGGGACGTTATGAAAAATAACGACCCGTTGTCAATGGTAACATGGTACAATTGGCGTCACCTTAAACTCACCACCCTTTGAGATGCTCCTTTTCTAACACGCCCCACTACAAATAATTAAATTCGGTAGGTATTTTAGGTCTGAGTGGCGATTAACATTGTAGGATACGCGATGGCCTGGAATTATGCAATATGGATAAGTAAACATTTTTTATTTCATTTCATTTCTCTTTTCATTCTTCAATTATCTGATTGTGGGACGTATCGGATATTCAGTAGAATAAATAAAATTGATCTTATTATGCTTGCAGTATAAAAGGCATTGAGTGTTGTTGATCTTGCCACTTCAATCCTTAAGCGGTTGTAGGATGGGTGGGCACTTAAATCTTTAAATGAGGGCGGTCAAGTATTACATCGTTTTAAAGCCCGTTAAATTGTGGTGTTCCATTTAAAGAAATACAAGTTATGTCTATATCTCGAAAACTGAGGCATGCATAATTTTCTTCATATCAGCAGCGGATTCTACTCAAAAAAGTGCCTCAAGGATGTGTTACAAAAATGCTAATTTTCTGTAGCTCGATAGTCGAAAATCGAACTCAGGACACCTACATTAGTTTTTGTCTATCTGCCGTAGTTTTAGAGAAATCCCCAAATCTCATCTAATTTGGTTCACCCTGTACAGTAGCTAGAGGTAAAAAAAAATATGTAAAATTTCAGAAAATTGATCTTACCCCCAAAGGGTGAAAACACTAAAACTAAATATTCAATATTTGAAAAAGTATTACTGGTTAATTTTTTAAACACAGCATAGTTATGTTTCTGGGATAGCTGATTATGAATCTGAGGCAGTGGCGCAGCCAGAAAATTCATCTGGGGGGGGGGGGGAGGCAATAGAACTGGCCTCCCCAGAAGATGAGGAAAATTTTTCAGAAAATGATTGAAAACGGATGTGTATGTAGATTCCTCTATTAGATAATATTGGCATTAATTACAAAATATTTATTTCAAGGGATAATTTAGATACTGCTTTGTACTGCTTCTTTATTTTTTGGCTCATGGAAGACGGCTTGGGGGGGGGGGCATAGCTCCCCCCCCTGGCTGCGCCCATGATCTGAGGCCAAAATTTAAGAATTGAAAATGGCGGCTCCAATATGGCGGATGGAATTTTTTTCTAAAACAGGTGTTTTGAAGAAAAAAAATTTAATTACTGGGCAATTACAATATCAAAATGGCAATATTTAGTTAAAAGAAAATGTGACAACCCTCAATGTATCGGCCATAACTTCTTTATTATACTCTTCGCAAAAACGAAGAGTATATTGTATTTGATCGGCACATTTCTAAAATCGTAAATATCGCTCGCAGAAAAAAAATTTTCATATCATTGTGTTAGTGAACGAATTCTGAACAACTTTCAAAATGTACGTCTGTCCGTCCGTCACGTTTCTTGTAAGCACGATAACTTAAGAAAGAAAAATCCGATTGTATTGAAATTTAGAAAGTAAGTTAGTGTTAGCTAGAGGAAGAACCCTATTGTTTTTGAAGAAAATCGATCAGTAAATAAAAAAGTTATTAATTATTTAATTAAAAAATATATATATTCTTTTAATTTTTGTCGCTTGTACTAAAATGGAAATCTTGCGAGATATTATTCCCATAATATATTTTTTTTTGTTTATGAATTTTACTAATAGATATTTCATAAAGTGAAATGTGTATGAATGTCGAAAGATATATATCACAGACAATCAATTTTTCAGCAATAGGTGGTGGCGTAGCGGCTAAAGCTTTACGTTGCAATCCAAAGGTCCCGTGTTCGAATCCCACACAGGTCGGAAATTTTTTTTTTCATATAATTGTTTTCACAACAATATCAACAACAACAATATCACAAAATTTAGGATGTCCAAAAACTAACATTATTTACAAGAAAACTGCGAAGAGTATCCTATAGAATGTGTAACAATTATATATAAAAATCTCAGTAAATTGGCGAAGAGTACGTTTTTAGCTTGTTTTTTATGATGTAGTAAAAAGCAAAAAATTGTTTTAAAATTTGATGACACATCACATCTTTAACTTTGTCCCATAGAATTTTTTATAAAAATGTGAGTTTCTAAGATATTCAACATTTAAACTAAATACTTCATCCTATAAGCGGTCCGATGCCTTTTATAAACTTAAATATTTTGAAACTGTCAATTCTACACAAATATATAACAAAATCAAATTCATTCTCAATTTATAAGCTCAATTTTTGAGGTCCACTATTTCTTCGCTAAAACTAATATTTATTGAGATATTTACAAAGAAACGACGAATTTTGTTTAAAAAAATGTGAAGAAGTACATTGTTTCTGTTATAACTTTTTCGCTTTTTGTTGTATAGAAATAATCAAAATAATTTGAAAGCCTAATTAATAGACATTCAGTTTGATAATTAGCATTTTTAAGGTAAGTGCCATAATTTCTAAGATATTTAACATTTAAACTAAATACTTCTTTTATATTTTCGGACGCCATCTTTATACTTCCAGATCCCCGAAACTATTAATTCTACAGAAATTAGAAAAAAAAAGAAAATTCATCCCCAATTTAGTAACATTCTGATTTGCTTCTAGCATGTTTTCGCTCAATGTAATACCTTTCGAGTTATTTGACAAAAACCTTTTAAAATACCTCTTTTTCTAGTTAAAATCCAAATTTTCAAGTCGTTATAACTTCAATTTATATGAAAAATTGCACAGAACCTTTTCTTCCCAAAATTTGATTCCCCTTACCGCCGCCGCTATGTTTAAAAATTGTGCTTTAAATAGGTTTTTCTAGATCATCCCCTTTCCTGTTACCTTTGCTCTAAATTGGGTATTACTAATATTGTAGGAAATAAAAGAGCTACAACTTTTATTTAAATAATTTTCTTTATTTTTAATATTTTACGATTTACAGCCGCCAGAAAAGCGAATATTTCTGCTTTACTGCAAGTTTTTGCAATTCTCTTTGCCCCTGTTGCTCTTACGTAGTAATTAGTTATTATCAATATTGTGGATTATAAAAGTTCCTCTAACTATCTCAGTAACAACAACACACGGTAAAAATGCTGTTTTTATATGGTCGACTGTCATTAATTTAAAAGACTTTTTTTTTAAATTCGATGATTTTTTTACATGACGGATAACTCCAATGCCTTGTCTTACCAGCATTAAAAAAATCAATGAGCTATTTATTATTATTACTAAGGTAATAATTTATATATAAACTTTTCTGTCAAGATTTAGGAAAAAAATTAATGTCTCAGAAAATATTAATTTTAGGTATAAGGAACCTTTAATGAAATGTCCTTTAAACTTTCTGTAGAATCTAGAAAAAATGGGAGCATTCTATTTAAAAGAACAAAGAACAATGTTTTGGCCCATCCGTAGTAAAGTGTGGAAACCATTTTTTTTACTAATTTTGGCGTACTGAATACGAATCTGTCATCCGAATTGGCTAAAAACATCGGGAAGACGGTAAAAAATAACCCTTATTTGGGGGTGACATTGAAATTGATATGAGAACTTGCAACAAAAAGTTATTCTTTAGTGTAGGAAATTCTTTCAAAATACTTAGTTTCGTTAGGTAAGTCCCAAAATAGTTATTCCCACCTCTTTCGTGAGTAGAAAACAATGTTAAAAAAAGGCTATTTTGACCCATCCATGGTAAAGTGTGGAAGCCAACTTTTTTTTACTAATTTTTGGGTGCTGAAAACGAATCCGTCACCCGTTTTGGCGAAGAATCTCGGGAACACATTAAAAAACAACCCTTATTTGGGAGTGACATTGGAATTGATATTAGAATTTGCCGCTAGAATTAGAACTACAAGACGGGAAATTCTTTTAAAATACTAAATTTCAATAACTAAGTAGAAAAAGAAGTAAAAAAACCAAATTCACCCCTTCAACCCTCCTCGCCATTCCCTCACCTAAGAAGGTTACTATAACTACTATTAGTTATTTACATATTTTTTTAAAAAACCAGAACACCTCATTGGGTGGTTGCTACCAGAGTATAATAATCTGATTACTTCCAGTACACTCATACACCTCCTCACCCCCAAAAGGGATGGGTCTCATCGATATTGATCGGTTTTAATTACAAAAAAAACCTAATACTCGGATGTTTTTTTATCATATTAAGGTGACTTGGCCCATTCAAATCGCTCCTGAATATTTTTTACCCCTCTAAGGAGGAGGTGTAGGGTATCAATAATCCCCTTTAAAAAATGTTGCTTGATTTTTATAGTAAAAAATTATTTAGTTATTTAAATAATTTTTGTTTGTTAGAAGGGGAATATTTTTTCATTTTATGGTCAAATTCCAAATCTACCCACGAAAGGTTATAATATGAAACGCTGACAGATTTAATAACAGAATACTTGTCATTTTCATAGACTACATTAATAATTGTAATTTCCGTTAGTATAATAAATAGCTTAAATACGATTATCAGTGTTCAATAACTCGAAAACGGTTAAAGATAGGACTATCATATATCATATTTTTGAAATCAGAAAAAAAAATAATAATTCAAAAATTCAAAAATACGCAGGGTGTTCCATTTAAAAATATATTATTGCTTCTTGCGCCCCTTAATTTCTGCACGCCATTGTGCTTTCATTAATTTATTAAAGGGGTTCAGTTACAGCCCTACAACTTTCGTTCGAAACTTTTTTTTTATCTCCAGTAATAACGATAATAAAGGGTGGCCTAAATATAATGAATAACCCTGTACATTTTAAAAACGATGTGTTTGTCGAAAACATTACATTTTCTTGCACTTCGCCAATAGGATGACAAAATCACGGAATTATTAACCGCTTCATTTTAATGAAAAATCACAAGACTCCAAAACTAGCATGATATAATTAACCACAATTAATTCCATTATAAGTGATATGAATATTTTTGTCTTTGTTTTTGATGAATTATTAGGTATATTAAACTTAATACCTTCATTTCTGGCTTTGAATCTTTTTTGAAGTAACCGGTTGCATTAACTTTTCGAATTGTTTTGTTTACTTAATGTATTTACATTGCCAGTTTTTATTGCAGACAATGTTGCAGTTGTTTATTGCAGACAATAGTTTATGAAAATATATTAGCGTCCAGAATCCATAAATCAGACAAATGAATAGTGGAGAGAAGAAAGTTATAAATTAAATTAATATTATTCAAAATCTCTGAAATGTAGAACCCTAAGCTAACGGCTGGTCACATTCTAATAAAACTAATAAAAGTATGACATCAATCTCGCTCTGACCTAAAATATGGAATGTCGGAATGCATAATTTATTTGTAGTGGGGCGTATTAGAAAAGGAACATCTCAAAGGGTGGTGAGTTTAAGGTGACGCCAATTGTACATAAAGTGTCACTTACGATCGACAAAACAATGGAATTAGAGTATACTTACGAGGGAGGTATGACGAAAAAGTACTTTTACCTATGTTGTTAATGGCAACGCACTGCCGTCTAAAAAGTCAAACTTTGACGTCATGAAATGAGTTAACAAATGTCATATTTTTCTGACGTTTAAAGAAAAAATAGCATTTCCTACTCAAGATAAAATACGTTTTTTTTTTCGTTCGTGAGATTGTAAATTTTCATTTCACGAAAAAAAAAACAGTATTTTCATGTCTTGTTGTAAAATATACTGTTAACACTACTTACAGTGCCAAAAGTTTCACTTTTTGCACTACTGCAAAAAGTAACTACTTAGGTACTTAAGTAGGTTATTTTTGCACTACTTTGACGTTCGACAGTGATAATTTCTGGAATTAATTTTCAGTTGACAGTTTGAAATCTGAATATTTAGTTATAAAACTATTGAAAATGAGAAAAACTATTTAATTCGATCGTAGAAAAAATATTGTGTGCAACACGTGCAAAAAGTATATTTGTTGCATTTTGTTGCACAAACTTCATGCTTTCATGCAACAAATAATATACTTTTTGCACTTGTTACACAAATAACTATTTTCTACAATAGTTCAAAAAGTTAAAACTTTTATCGCTATTTACAGTGCAAAAAGTAACTACTTAGGTAATTAAGAAAGTTACTTTTTGCACTACTTTGACAGTGACAATTTCTGGAATTAATTTTCAGTTGCCAGTTTGAAATCTGAATATTTAGTTATAAAACTGTTGAAAATGAGAAAACTGTTTAATCCGATCGTAGAAAAAATGTTCTGTGCAACATGTGCAAAAAGTATATTTGTTGCACTTAGCATGATTGCAGCTCTCTTGACCAAGATAATATCTGGTCAGTTTGATGGCAGGATTCTATCTGTAAGCACTGTTCTGTCCCAATAAAGCCTGTAGTTCTCATTTTCTAGGACGCTGTCTTGTGTGTATTGGTAATATGGTCTGGCATTCTCTGTAAGACGGTAGAGGTGGGCCAGTTTTAAGTGTAAAATTTTGCCTACACAATGAGCAATATTTTAAAAATGCGTTAATTTATTAGTTTTTCTTTATACATATTATATAAGCCGAGTATATAATAAAAAGAAACTATAAAAAAAAAGTTGTTTTGTAAAAAAAATCATTTTAGAATTCAAATTTTATTGGAACAAAACCACGTGACTATAAACGGTACGCTATTTGTCTGACGTCAACTGGCATAACGTTTTGGTTTCATCGATAGACTGCAGATTTCTAAATTCACCGGTGGAGGGCACCGGTGAGCAATAACATTATATGATTAGCTAATTTGAAAAACATAACCAATCAGCTTCGTGTTTTATCCACCGCTCAGTGGTGAATTTAGAAAAGTGCAGATAGCGGAGCGGATCT